>PYSR01000105.1:0-36687 GCA_003049425.1 Magnaporthiopsis incrustans | reverse complement strand
AAAAAAAAAAAAAAAAAAAAAAAAAAAAAAAAAAAAAAAAAAAAAAAAAACTGCAAGGTCCTCTGCAAGCCACAGCCTCCCTCGGTGTGGAACGGCGGGATGTGTCATAATATGGCCTTGGAGACCCGATCTTTACGAATCAACCAGTCATTCCACATCTTTCGTAGTATAGTGGTCAGTATGCGAGCTTGTCACGCTCGAGACCCGGGTTCAATTCCCGGCGAGAGAGAAATTCTAGATGCCCTGGTGTGATTCGTTTTTGTCGTCTTTGTTCTTATGTCAGCTTGATGGATGGTTGTTTATTTTCCTGTCCAAGCTCCCTCCCTCCTCAGACACCACGTGACATCAGTGGTTGACGCAGATGCCTGTCGCATGCAAGCGATGATTACGTAATGTCCCAGCCACCATTCTTGTCCCCGCCACGCTACGATCACCAATTGAGCCCGCTGACGGTTGCGGTTGGGAGCTAGAGCTGGTTGGTGGCACCTCCACTCAAATGCCACGCGGAGCCACTCTTTTTACCCACCTCGCGCGCGTCTGACGACTTCTTTTTTGCTCTCGCTTGAAACTGAACTCGTAGTCATCGACAGTCCTGACGACCATCTCGCTGCTGCCTGGGCCATCGGCTCGCGCAATTCTTGCCCTCCTTCTCGTGGATTTCGTCAAGACTCACCACCTAGGTATAATTTCAGGCTGCTGCGACGTCTGTGACGACAATCGATTAATCATCCCCGCCCTTCCCGTCGCGAGCTTCTCGACCTCCGATCCCGACGGGAGCGCCCAAACGGCTGTTTAATTGCTTCCGCTCCGCTCGCAAACATCCAGGGAAGCAGATCGGCTGGACGACTTTGTTTCCGCGCCCGCGCGCGTCTGGCCGTCTTTGACTCCCGGCGGCTCGTTGCGTGGGTTGTGTCTGGGCCTGCTGGCGTTCTGATCCCGGCCTGACAGCAGAGCGGCGCACTCTTTTGCCTCCTGTTGCCCGGCAGACACGCTTTCCGGAATAGAGGATAACCCGTGCCGAGCGAGGCGAGGCAAAGGAGAAGGCGAGACAAAACGTCTGCAAGAATCGCTCGCGCAAGAAAGAGAGCGCAACAGGACAATAGAAAATACGCGCAACGTGGGAAAAGGATTGAAAGGGAAGGGGCCTTTAGCAGTTGGATATTGATAGAACATCCTGCCGCTGCGCTGCTGCTTCTGCTACTGCACTTTTTTTTCTCTTCGTTTTTGCCCGGCGCGTCAAGTCGCCAACGCCGGCGCGTCTGCCCAAACAGCCTCTGATTTGGCTGCTGATTTCACCATCATAATCTCATCCCCGCCCAGCTTCCTGATCGCTTTGTGGGCCGGTGAGGGTGGAGGGACAAACGGGGAGCGACATCGTCGGATAACGTCTTCGCCAGGAGTCCGCCTATCTTCCCAGGCAGCCCCCTCCCTGCGTGCTACAACCACAGGCCACAGGCCACAGGCTCGTCGTCGCCATGTCTCAGGAGGATCATGCGGCCGCCGTGGCCGAGGACTACCGCGACGCCTTGGATGGACTGACCATGAACTCGCGGGTTGAGATCAGCAACCTGACCCTGATAGCACGCGAAAACACAGAGGCGGCGCATGCCATCGCCGAGGTTTTGATAGACCACATTAAGCAAGTAGGTTCTTTTCCAGTTTTTGCACATTTCTGGGTGTCTGTATAGCTAGGGTTCTGGGTATCTAATCCCTAGGCGCGTGCGGCACATCCTCCCCTATGCCAGACTCAAGGCGGTTTAGTCTTCGTGTGACCCCTTGAGGAGCTTGCCTGCTGACTGGTTCCTTCACCTAGGTGGTCGCCCCGAGGAAACTGCCAGCCCTGTACCTTCTGGACTCGATCGTGAAGAACGTCGGAACGCCCTACACACTGTTCTTCGGCCGGAAGCTCTACCAGACCTTCATGGAGGCCTACGCCTCGGTCGACAATGGCACACGGCGCAAGATGGACGAGATGCTCAAGACGTGGAAGGAGCCCGTGCCCGGCTCGCTGGACACCAGGCCCGTGTTCCCGCCCGACACGGTCCGTCCGATCGAGAACGCGCTCATAAAAGCGAGGACGTCGGCCCTGCAGGCCCAGCAGGAGCAGATGCGCAGCCAGCAGCAGCTCCTCGCCGGCGGGCGGGCCAGGCCGCCCAACGGGCCATATCGGGAAACCCCGACGCCTCCTGGCGGGCCTCGGAATCCTTACGGCCACGCCTTTGCTCCCCCTAGCGGACCCAACGGCAGGCCGTCAGAGATGCCGGTGCAGCAGGGGCATCCCGCGCACCACAACCCTCAGGTAGGAACTCCCCTCGGGCTTCCTTTACTCTCCCCTCCCCCTTTCTGCATCTCTTGGCCTCTTAGCTGGGTCTGTGACCCGTATTCGAGACGTAGGACGAGCTAACAAGTGCGTGTCCGCCTGCTCGCTTTCTCCGTAAATGCAGGGAATGCCAATACTATCCCATCAGACACCGCCGTCCGGACCGGCAGGTCTTGCGTATGGGCCGCCGGGGCAGGACGGTATAAGCATAGATGCCTTGAACAGTGATATCACGCAGCTGGTGGCAGCGACGAGGACAGAGATTGCGATGAACCCGTATGACTCTGTGTTGCAGTCAAAACTCAGGGCGCTGTTGGATCTGCAAGTATTACTGCAGCGGGGGAGTCTGCCGAGGGATCAGCTAGTGCTTGTCAAGAACCAGGTTGATGAACTGTCCGTAAAGACCAGGGCCGGCGCCACTGCCGCCCACGCACTGTTGCCGGCGCAGCAGCAGCGACCTCCGGCAGCGCCAGACTATGGTGCCCGCTACAGCACGCACACGCCCCCGGTGGTCGCCGTCCCAGTAGCACCCCCGGCGTCGGCGCCCCCGGCGGTTCCGCTCTCGGTGGACGCGCTGCTGGGCAAGGGCGCGCTGGCTGCGCTGCTGGCAGCTGGCCGCCAGACGGCAGCGCCAGCAGCACCGGCGCCGCCGCCGCCACAACCTGCGGTCGCGGCCGCGGCGCTCCCGGCCGGCTTGGTTGCTGCTCTCCGATCGCCTCCACCAGCTGTACCACTAGCTGCAGCACCGGCACCGGCTCCTCCCGCGGCAGCAGCAGATCCCATGGCCCTAATGGCCATGCTGCGCTCCTCGGGCCTGCTCCCACCTGCTCCAGCACCGGCTGCGCCAGTGGGCATTGCTGGGGCGCCCTCGTCGGTCGTTCCGGTGATCGCGCCGACTCCTGTTTCTCTCGGCATGAGCCTACCCGGCGTCATTGCGCCGATGGGGCCTGGGGTCAGCGAGCCACTTGGAGACATTTCTCTGAACACTCAATCATTGAAGCGGTTAGTGCTTCGCACTCTTTCATTCATATATGTACCCTGAAGAGGCACGCAGCTGACCACATGGTATCATCCCTTTGCCAAACAAAAATAGGCCACGTCTATACCTCATCGCAACGCTGCACGAGGATCTCGGCAAGCCGTGCACGCAGTGTGGACGACGGTTCAAGAGCGACCAAAAGGGGAAGGCCATGAAGACGGCGCACATGGACTGGCACTTCCGGGTGCACCAGCGGCTCGCCGAGGCCGAGAAGAAGGGCCAGCACCGCAGCTTCTACGTCGACCCCAAGGACTGGGTGTCGTCGCGCGAGGCCATCGACACGGACCACGCGGCCGACGGCGGCCCCGGCAGTACCGGCCCCAACGCGTCGTCGGGAGGGGCTGCAGCCGAGGGGGCGGACAACGGTGGGGCGAGCGGCGGCGGCGACGGCAAGGCGGGTGGCGGCGGCGGCAGCAAGCGACGCTGGATCCGGGTGCCCGACGCCGGGTCCACAAACATGGTGTGCCCCATCTGCCAGGAGAAGTTCCAGATGCAGTGGCTCGAGGAGGTCCAGGACTGGGTCTGGACGGACGCGACGCGCGTCGGACCCGACCGCGTGTTTCACGCTTCGTGCCACAGCGAGGTCACGGGTGGCGATGTCGGGGCCGGGAGCAGGCACGCGCGTGCTACGCCTGAGCCTGTGTTGGGCAAACGGAAGGCTGAGGTATGATGAACTGCTTTTCCTTTTCGAGCACTTGGGTGGAGTTTATTTGGAGGGTTGAAGCGGAGAAGACAGATTCAGATGTTAATGCTTCGGTATTGTGAAACAGCAGAGTGATCACCGGATGCGGAACAAGCTCAAGATGGACCCCGGGCGTATAAACTACGACGAGCTGCCGTATTGACGGCAAGCTGCGGGCTGGCGGCCGGCTGAGGCGCGGCGTCTTCATCTGGGACATGGCCCATGGTTCTGTCTTGCCCCGCGGTCAAGCTATCAAGACGACGGGCAGCCATTTTGCCATGGCACACATCGATACCTTGCTATAAGCCGCTACGGGAAAATAGAAGGACGGTTATCTTATCGCTCGATCGCTGCGGGAGCTCGGGTTTGGCGGGCATGCTACAGACGGGCCAGGCATGGGATGCCTTGGTGGGTAGTGTTTTTGGTCGGCGAGATGTCATGGCGATATCCAGGATCTGACGCCAGGGGTGGTCATCTATATACTAGGTGCGTGTTATAGGGGAAACGGGCGGCATCGTTTTCCATTTTCCAGCATTACGTAAAAACGGATGGGAAAATTCGAAGAGGCGGGAGGCGCTTTTTTCGCTATTTGTGCTCTGATCGGGCTGGAGGCTCGTCTGGTCCCCCTCTTGCTGGGCCGCCAAAGCTGCCGTGTCGTCAGTGAAATGGGGTCCTTCTGATCAAGTCGTTCCGGGATCTTGACTTTTGGATTTGCCAAAAGCAGCTCGCCTCTTGATGGCTGTTGAGGTTGAGCATCTTATGTGGAGTGGCAAAGACTTTTGAGGGCGACTGACCGACTTCCTGCCCGGCCAATCCGATCCGGAACGTGCAGGAGAGACGAGGCGTGAATGACGCTGTTGCCTCGGGGAAGGCGGAGGCGGTTCCCACCAGATGGCTTTCCGAGATGCTATCCGATTACGAGAGGTATCCGAGAACACCCAAGACCCTGTCGAGTTGCGTTTATAGTAATACAAACTTCAACCCCACCCCCTACTCCACGCCGAATGGGACACACAGTGCGGCAGTGTACGCGTCGGGTCTTGGTCCCCCGCATGGCTCGGGCCATATCTGCCGCTGCCGCATACAGGCCATGCTGGAAATCATCCTCCCTCATTCTGCCTGCCTGCCTGCCTGCCTGGATCTTGCATCTCAGACGATGTGCCGGGACCTCGCGCGGCGGGGAAAACAGACGTACATGGTGGATACCTACAGGTCTGTTCCGGCCTAACTGTACGGTTAGATCCATGTATGTCTCCTCTCCGCGTCCATCTGGTTCCATAACGGCACGTCGTCAGGTACATTGGGCATTGTCGGTGTAGGTATCTTACCTGTGTATATAAAAGACGTTGCCTCCTCGGGAATGCCTGACTAGACTCTCCCGTCTTGCCTCGTGGCACTTGGGAGCAGCAGGCAGCCTCGGCTGGATACCGCAAACAATGAAATTCGCACCGCCCCTCGCCTCTGCCGCGGCGGTGGCGGCGGCGGTCCTCGGCAGTCTCACGTTCGCCGCCGCCGCCGCCGCCTCGGCCTCGTCCAACCAGGCAGGCTCGCCCTTCAACGGCGGCACCTTCCAGCAGCCCTCGTCGCTCGTGCGCCCGCGGTTCCGCTACTGGCTGCCCGACTCGAGCGTCGACCCGGAGGTGGTGAAGGCGGACATCGCGTCGGCCGGGTCCATCGGGGCCGGCGGCGTCGAGTTCCTCCCCTTTTTCCAGTACGGCGGCCAGATCGGCTCCATGCCGCCGGGCGCCGACTGGTCCGCGTCCAACTTTGGGACGCCCCAGTTCGCGGCCGTGTTTACCGCCGCTCTCGAGGCGCACCGCGACCACGGCCTGGTCATGGACTTCGCCGTCGGCCCCAACCAGGGCCAGGGCGTCCCCGCGCGCGCCGACGACGACGGCCTGCAGTGGGACCTGGTCCCCTTCTCAGCGGCCGTGGGGGCCGACGGGGTGTTCGGCGGCGTGCTGCCCGGCTGGGGCACGGGCGAGCTGGTGTCGGTGGTGACTGCGGCCGTGGCGTCGCAGAAGACCATAACGAAGCAGGTCATCAGCAACTTGCAGCCTGTCAACGTCACGTACGACCAGTATGTGCTGCGCAACGGCAGCCTCGTCGAGAGGACCGCGGCCGTCGAGACGGCAACGGGGGAGCTGTCCTTGACGCTGCCCGTCGGCTCCGACTCGGATTCGGCGGCAGGTCATCACTACCGGCTGTTCGCCTTTTACCAGAAGCTTTCTCTGCACAAGAATCTGGAGTTCAACGCGACCAAGCACACGACCATCTTCGACAACGGGTCGTTCGCCGTCGACCATTTCTCTGGTGCCGGCGCCCGGGTGGTGGCCAAGTTCTGGGAGGACCACATCCTCACGGACTCGACCAGAGAGCTGCTGGCAAAGGCCGGCAACTACGGTGCGTACGAGGTTTCTCTCTCTCTCTCTAGCATCTCGTCTATTGTTTGACCGGCCGAGCCCCTTGCTAATGCACGAATCTCTTGGACAGCGTGGGAGGATAGCCTCGAAATCGCGTCCAACATCTCATGGTCCAAATCGCTCGCCGCGCGCTTCCAGAAGCTCAACGGATACCGCATCGAGCCGTTCCTGCCCCTCGTCACCTTCGAGCAGAACAACGTGGCCATGCAGGCGGCAACCCCGGGCCCGTTCCAATGTTTCCTCGATTCTCCAGACCAGGGCGCCGGCTACGTGAACGATTTTCACGCGGCCCTGGCCGACGGATACCGGGAGTATCTCGACAGCCTCACCGGCTGGGCCAACACGGCCCTGAAGCTCCAGTTCTCGGCCCAGACGGGCTACAACCTGTCGCTCGACATGCAGGCCACGGTGCCCCACGTGGACGCGCCCGAGTGCGAAGGCCTGGGCTTTGGCAACAACATCGACTTCTACCGCCAGTTCTCCGGGCCCGCGAACCTGGCCGGGAAGCGCGTCGTCTCCAACGAGATGGGCGCCGTCATGCTCGAGGCCTACGGCTACCTCGTCTCCAGCCTGCTGTTCACGAGCAACCGGGCCTTCGCCGGCGGCGTCAACCAGCTCGTCATCCACGGCCAGTCGTACACGGGCAACTACTACGCCACCACCTGGCCCGGCTACACGGCTTTCGGGTACCTCTTCTCGGAGCTGCACTCGGACAAGCAGCCGTCGTGGGACCACGGCCTCGCCGACGTGCTCGGGTACTTTGGCAGGACGCAGCTGGTGCAGCAGTCGGGCGTGCCGAGGGTCGACGTGGCGGTTTACATGACGCAGTCGGTCTCGGCGCCGTTCGTAGTTGGGTACGGGGCAGCTGACTTGCAGGAAGACGGTTGGTCGCACTTTGTCCATGGCTCTTTTTTGCTCTGTCCGAAATGCTGACAATAGAGGCCGTGTGTAGGGTGGACGTACTCGTATATATCACCAAGCAACTTCAACCTCCCCCAGGCCACCGTCAGAGACGGCGTGCTCGGGCCGGACGGCCCGGCGTGGAAGGCCATCGTGGTCCAGAGCAGCCAGAACCTGACCCTGGATGCCGTCTCCAAGCTCCAGCAGTATGCCGCGGCCGGCCTGCCCGTCATCCTCAGCGGCGGCCTCCCCGGCTACTCTCCCCAAAAGGACGGCGGGACAGCAACGGACTTTTCAAGCCGGCTCTCGACCTTGACGTCGAGCGCCAACGTCCACCAGGCCGGCGGCGGCGGCGTGGCGGCGCTTCTCTCCTCGCTCGGCCTGAAGCCCCGGGTCCGAGCCCGGAGCGACGGGACCTGGTACACGACCTGGCGAGAATCGACGGCTGCTGCTGGCGACGACGACGTCGACTACGCGCTCGTGTACTGCGACCTGGCGCCGGCGTCGGGCGAGATCGTCGTCTCAAGCACCAAGAAGCCGTACCTGTTCGACGCCTGGACGGGCGAGCGGACGCCCGTTCTGATGTACAAGCAGGACGGGTCCAGCACCACGATCCCGCTCTCCATGGCGGGCAACCAGACGCTCATCATCGCCTTTTCCAACAAGCTGGGATCCGAGATTCCTACACCATCGAGGCACGTAGTCTCGGCCCCGCCCTCCGTCATCGGCGGCGACTTTAGCAACAAAACCTCGGGCATCTCCCTGCACGTCGTCGCCGGCGGGTCGGGCAACGTCACGCTCTCGGACGGGACATCCCACCTCCTGGCCGCGACAGGAGCCACCCCACCACCGCCTCCCTTCGCCCTCGCAAACTGGACCCTGGTGGCCGAGCACTGGTCCGCACCCGCCAACATCTCGGACGTCAGCGCCGACGCCACGAAGCACAACACGACGCACGTCTTACCCTCTCTGCAGCCCTGGTCCGCCATCCCGGGCCTCGCCAACGCGTCGGGCGTGGGCTACTACACGGCGCGCTTCCGGCTGCCCGCCGGTGCTGCAGGCGCGTACGTGTCGCTGCCGGCGCCGGTGCCGCACACGGCGCGTCTGCTCGTCAACGGGGTCGCCACGCCGCCGCTGGACCTGACGGCGCCGACGGTCGACGTCACGCCGTACCTCGAGGGAGAGGGAGAGAACGAGGTGACGGTTGTGGCGGCGACGCCGCTGTGGAACTATCTGCGCACCGTTTTGCCCGAGCTGCAAAACGCCGGCGCTCTGCCGGTGGTGCTGGTCGCGGGTGAAATGGGGATATTGCCGTTGCCGGGGCCGGTAGAGGCTGGGCTTGTTGGGGAGGTGAGGGTTGTTCCGTTTGTGGTGGAGCGGTTGGCTGCCGAGTAGGACCTGCAGCCACTGCTCTAGTCGCAAGGGCAAGGTCAGCCGATAGGTAGCCTAGTGGCGGCGGAAAGAGCTGATACCACAGATAGCAAGATGCTACCGCCCGCTAAGCTGCCAGATAGAGATGTCCTTCAGGCGCCTCTTTCGTCCACCGCAATCCATCGCACTATAGCGCGCAGATTTTCCCATTGAAAGGGTCTAATCAGCGTGATACCAGCACACTACAGCTTTTCTACGAAAAAAAAGAACCGCGTCGCCCTAGACGCTCTATGGAAACGTGCGGCCGCCAGTCATTCCCAGCCGGCCGACGAACACGCACCGGAGAACAATAGCAAGCTACGGCTGTGTCGGCTCTGGGTTGCTGGGCTTGGGAAATGCCTGGGAAACACTCACAAAAACACAGTTGACGGCGGCGATCACGGACGGCTCGGAGCGATGAGAACATAACCCTCCAGCTGCCTCTGACCTACCACATACGACCATACCCACTGGAATATGCAGGGCCTGAGTGGCTGCGATTCTAACCAATTGGTATCCATGGTTTAGTAACGAATCTGCCAAAGCCACCTCAAAAGCCACTGTGCGCGCTAGGCAAAGGTATGCCACTTTGGTAGGCGCCTTCGAACGCCAGCTGTCTCCATTTGCGCAGCCATCGGGGCCAGGCAGCCAACCATGCTTCGACTTCTCGACAAGGTATCCTTGGCTGCTGCTGCCCAACGGTTGCGCGGTCATGCTTGCTTTTCTTTTGGAAGACCCCGCGAAGAGCCCAGCGCGAGGTTCATTTAACTCGCTGCCAAAATCTTCTGCCAGCGTTGGCATCACGCACTCTCTATTGAGGATCGATTTTGAGCCAGCACCGATTTCGCCGGAAGCTGCGCTTGCAACAACCCGCCCGTACCTCCTGGCCAGCCAAAACAACCCAGGCGAGACTTGACGAGCGCGCTACGCCAGGCAGGAAAGCCGCCAGCAAGATGGCCATCCGACTCATCGACACCGAAACGCTGCGGATGAAGATGTTCATCGGCACCTCCACCCCGCCGTATGCGATCCTGTCGCATACCTGGATCGAGGGCGAAGAGGTCGACTTCCAGGAGATGACGCGCTACGGCGCCATTCCTCGGCAGGACGATCCCAGCGACTCGCGCCGGAGGGATTGCCGCTGCAGCTGCCACTGCGACTGCTGCAGCGGGGCCGCCGCAACCGATACGACCGCCGACGATATCAGGCGCAGGTCCGGCTACCAAAAGATCATCCAGACCTGCCGTCTGGCCAAGGAGAGAGGCCTCAAATGGGCATGGGTCGACACGTGCTGTATCGATAAGAGCAGCAGCGCCGAGCTCAGCGAAGCCGTCAACTCTATGTTTAAGTGGTACAAAAACTCAAAGGAGTGCTATGCCTTCCTTTTCGACCTCGAGCCCGCCGTCGATGAGCTCGATCCTAAGGAGGCGCTGGGCCGCTGTCGCTGGTTCACGCGCGGCTGGACCCTGCAAGAGTTGATCGCGCCGGTGGAACTTCAATTTTACAACCGTGCTTGGGAAAATATAGGATCGAGGAAATCGCTCCAAACCAAGCTGGCGGGCATTACAGGGGTTGACGAGAGTGTGCTCGCCAGCGGCAGCGGCAGCCTACGCGATTGGAACGTCGCCACCAAAATGTTTTGGGCCTCGCGGAGGCAGACCACCCGGACCGAGGACATGGCCTACTGCCTCCTAGGCCTCTTCGAAATCAACATGCCGCTGCTTTACGGCGAGGGCGATAAGGCCTTTCGCAGGCTGCAGGAAGAGATCCTGAAACGTGTCGACGACGACTCCATCTTTTACACTTCCGCGCCCGGGGTCGCGGCCGGTGGCCCAGCCAGAGACATGCTCGCAATATCTCCAGCCCAGTTTCGCTGGAAATGCGCCCCTCTGGACGATTATGTGGTCACTCGGCGCGGCCGCGCCACTTTTACAATGACCAGCCGAGGGCTACTAGTCCAAAAACCCTGTCTGCTACCTTACAACCGCCCGCTCGTCGAAGAACCCTTCTACGTTTTGGAAATGGACTACATGGCGGACAGTCCCCACAAAGTTGCGGGCGACGGCGCAGTGGTGCTGAGAATGATCCGCCATGGGGAGTATATGAGACAGAATACGCCTAGGCTGACAGAGACAGAACGGATCCAAGGCTGGAGACGCCATTGCCTCCTTAAGGCAAGACATGTGGAGGACTTCTTTATTGTGAGCCCGGATTCGATTCGAACGTCCCTCGGGAGCGTACTGGATTCTGGCTATCGACTCTGCTTGGAACTGGAGCCGGCGTCACCCCTCATCAACTCAGTGTTGTCAGCCCGGGCCCGCCAAGGTTCTGGGATGTGGCCAGGATGCGCTCCTTCGGACTCGACTTGGATTTGCGGTGGGCAACGCTTGAGCTCACGACATACACAGGATTTCCATTCCCTAGTGACGTGACGCTCGCCAGGTTCCACATCGCCGTTCTTTTGCGTTCTTATCGCTTCCACAACGGGCACAAGTTACAACTTTACTCATCCAACGAGTGGAAAGCGGTAGCTTCCGGCTTCGAGGGCGACCGTGACAACTGGCGGGGGCTGGCATCCTCGTTTGCGACACTGAAAAGAGGCGAGACCTCCAGCTGGCTCCGTCTCGGGAGCGACTTCGCGACTCACCGAGGATCTAGCATGGCCCCCTTGCGTGTCCGAGTTGGCTTACTAGGCCCTGGGCGAGATGACGATGTATCTGACCAGCTATTTCCACTGGGAGTAACGATCAAGATACGCGCTGAAGTCGAATTCCTCCAGGAAGATGGCAGTTACTCGAGCGGCTTCAACGGATGGCAAAACTCCGGCGCAAGATGGAAATGACGACTAGTCGGTTATGATTTGGGGTACCATGGCTGTATGTAGGTAGACACAACTCTCATCGTCGATCGCTCCCGACTGGGCGGCCTCTGTAAAATACTGGGAAGAGGAGAGCGGAGCTGGGTATGGAATCGGTGTTTCTTCCTTCAAACGGCCGTGTTTCTGAAATGTTGAAAACCTCTCGACGCGGGGTTCTGGCCGTTGCTTTCTCCGTGTAACTAGCACGCGTGCGAATGGCCCCGTGTCGGTGGACCGGCGTAGTTCTTCGGTGTTGTACTTTTTTTTTCCCCTCTGATTCTGAAGACATAACGCTGTCGAGTACTGCCATCATACTCACAGCGCGAGCCTCTGCGCTTTGTAACATCCCCGGTCGAGTGCTGTCATTGCGCCCTTGGATCCTCTTGGCGCGAGTTCCGCTTCCTAATCTGGCAATTGGTAGAGCCTTCGCGGGATGGGGATATGGGCGGGGCGAGACCCAACGCCGGGTTCGCTCCGAATCTGAATCCGAGACACCGAGCCGGCCTTAACCCTATGGGACACACGGCTGCATGCATTTTTGTTCCGTATAAACTGGGATCAAGCATTGGTGACGGCCTTGCTTTATATGGCCTGCAAGCGAGAATCGTCACGACGCTAACGGATATTTCTTATTCCGCATATGCAGCTGGGAAAACCCCCACGTAAACGTTTCGCCACGCCCAAAAGGCTAGAATATGTTGCTTATTTTCCAATTTAAAAGAAAAGGTTGCAGCTACGGGCGTCTCCTCCGTCTCGGTCTCGAATTTGGAGAAAGGAGAAAAATCAGGACCAGCACGGTGGCTCCAGAGCCTAGTTTCGCGTCTCTCTGGTTCTTCCCGGGCCAGTACGAACACCTAGCACCTAGTGGATATGGTTTGTGCCGCAATCGGACGCGAACCCGTGGGCCACCGAGGACCCTTACTCAGGTTTTGTTGTTTAATTTCACCTAGCCTTTATGGCTGCCAAGCAAGGGGCACACGTATCGACATTTCTTCGTATCCGAGCAGATCGGTGACTATGTGTTGGCACAGCACACCCAGCTGTACACGCCCAAGAACGGCAGCGATTGGGGTACGGCATCGGCGAAGGGTCGTATGTGATCTGGTTGACCAAGCTGGACCTGGAAAAGCCGACGCGGCTCAAGGCGCTCGAGCAGCTGGCAAAGACACTGCGACACGCCGGCGAGCTCGAGTTCAGGACTCCAGCAGTTAGCGAGTGAACAGCCCCGGGGCACCAGCGCAGATTTTTCCATTGCATAAACGTGTAATCACCAGCACGTTACAGCTTTTCTACAAGGGAAAAAAAAAGAAAAAAAAAAGAAAACGGCGTAGCCTCCCCGCCGACTTGTCGCTCCCCCAGACGCTTCATGGAGACGCATGGCCACCAGTCGTTCCCAGGCTGTCGACATACCCGAGAACAACATGACGGCCGTTTCCTGATTGCCAGCGTTGTCACATCCATCGGTGCTTCGACCTAGCGCACATTGCGCTTGATCTGATCCTGCCCAGGCGCTGCCGGATTTCCGGGGGCGGTTCGTCTGCCGGCGTCCGTCATGCCGAAAAAGGAGGTGCTGAGCACCCCTTGCAATGCCATGCGTTGCACCGACACGACGGAAGGAGGGGGGACAGCCGTTTCGTGTATATAAGGACGTCTACTTCCCGGAGGTAAAAGGGTTAGCCCGACTGCAATCCAGCATCGAATCCCCTCGCGCACCTCCCATTTCACCATATCACACCCCCACGAAGAAAACACGGGCCCTTAACTTACAGACCGACGACGTGCACCTCCGGAGGCATTGGACACTACCAGTAATCATCCGAATCCGACGCCTCCTGCTCGTCGAGAGCTTCATCGCAGTGCTGGTCTGCTAGCTCGTTTTCGTCCCTCGACACCCAAACATAGCTGATATCGCCCTCAGCCCTCAATCTGCCGTCGAGACGGTCGGCCTTTTCGATCAGGTCGCGGTTGCACACCTCGAGACCCCGGCTGTTGACCCAGTCGCTGGCTTTCCATTTGTCGATCCAGACGTTCATGATGTTGACGGCGTACTTGGAGTCTGAGTAGATGGTGACGTCCAGCCAGGGGTTGTTCGACAGGTCCTCGTACACCTCCAGCGCCCATCGCTGCGCCAGAATGATTGCCGTGATTTCGGCCCGCTGGCTCGTCGGGGTCGGGTGCCTGGGCAAATGCTTTGTCTTGTACCGGTATTTGCCCCACCGGTTCTCCTTGACGCAGGCTGCGGCGCCGATGGCCCAGTCCTGGCCGTTGCCTCGGCAGCCGCCGTCGACGCGGAAGACCATCTTGTAGACCATGGTTTTCCCTCGGACAGGCTTACTTGGGGGGCCCTAGGCACCTCCTAGTGTAACTCCTTGAGCCCGATCCACGACTGAGGTGAGGGAGGGTGTGGTTTGTGCACGCGAATCGTGGTGTCGCGACTGCGCCCTATCGACTGGCGAGGAAGGGCGCGTTGATTCTAGTGTGGATTCGAAATTTGATGGGTTGGGCCGTCTCAAGACATGGCCACAACGGTGGGCCTGCCGCATGGCTTAAATTGACGACCTCCATCCGACTGTTCAGCCACAATGATAAACTCTATTTGTAGACACGGTCGCCGATGTAACAAAATCCTTCATCCGGTGTTGCACATCCCTCCCGCTCCATTCCCACGTTTGCTCCCGCACCGGCTTCGCCGCCGGAGCGCCCGGGCACTGCCGCCAGCCAGTCATTTGCTTTCCTCGCATTAGCTAGCGGCGGGATGAACCGGAGCGCCGGGTCAAGCTGCCCCTGTTTACAGGACAGGAAAACGCCCGCCGAGTCGAGGCCACTTATGCACGTTGTCCCCCGGGGGCATATATTTTATACAGGCCCGCTTTTATACAGGCCCGCACGGGACCTTGTGGCTGAGCGCGACGTCGTAGACCGAGTGCAGGACCTGGCATTCCGCCGCGGCACGCGTCACGCGTCACTTGCAGCTCGTTCCCCTTTCCCATCATCCAGGCGCTGCGGGCGATCGAGAAAAAGCTGTTCGAGCTCCCGGGCCTGCCAGCCGGATCGCAGGTGCTCGATGCCGGCTGCTGGTGTTGGTCACTTTACGCTCTCATGGCTGTCGAGGGCCTGCGCATCACGCGCATCGGCGTCGTCGACTACCATATCGCCGAGTCCAGGAGGAGCATGGCCGCTTTCGGGCTGCCTGAGGACCAGGTGGCGGCCCAGAAGATGGACTACCACCACCTGGAAAACTGACATAGCATTTGCACCGGACACTAAAAATCCCGCCCAGTAATAACAAAACCGGCACAAAAAACCAGAAAACCCGCCGTCGCCAGACCGACCTGGGCCTCGCCGGCTGCACGCGCCACGTATCGTTGCATCACAACTGGTGCACGCAACCAGCAACAAAGCTTAGCAACCGGGAACCGACAAGCGGCCTAATTCCGCATCATCAGGTGCTGCCTCGACCGCCTCGTGCAAGCAGGGAAGATGGTGGCCGGACAGGATGAGGAGCTCCGCCTCAAGCTGGAGGGCATCTCGGGCGAGGGCGGCTCTACCGGAATCGAGTACGAGAACGGGAAGGCAGAAGGGCTCAGGCGAGGAGTCAAATCAAACATGTTCAGAGTCATATGAGGGCACGTCGGCGGTGGAGCTGAGTCTCCGCCCGTGATAATACGGGGAACCAAGCTTT
Source organism: Magnaporthiopsis incrustans (assembly GCA_003049425.1). Lineage (NCBI taxonomy): Eukaryota > Fungi > Ascomycota > Sordariomycetes > Magnaporthales > Magnaporthaceae > Magnaporthiopsis > Magnaporthiopsis incrustans. The sequence goes on along the minus strand of PYSR01000105.1, from coordinate 21,374 downwards.
GCAGATCCAAGGAATCTGTGCCTTTCGGAGGCTGGTTGACCTGCCAGTAGCAAACATGGACGAGTTACAAAGGCATTTAACAAAGCAATGCCTGGTGACATGGAGCCAGTACTACTTGAAACAAGAAGTAGAGCCATCCCCAGATTTCCGCCGCTAGGGTCGACCGCTCTCCTTGCCGTTTTCTGGAAGTAGACGACGGATGATTCGTTCCGGTCTGGCGCCGGGCGGGTCCTATCCTGGCCGGGCCTGGGGAGATGTGCGGTCCGCGCCGTCCGGCTGCTCCGGAAAGCCGACTTACGGTCGCGTCGCTTCAAGCGATTCGGCGGTAGAGCCCGCGGATGGTCCGGACGCTCCCGTGAGAGTACGAGATTGTGTCCTCGCGCCCGGGCGCTACGCGACTGTCGGCGGTCCCGGCTGAGTGCGATACGCCCGTATTTTCTATCGGTTTCCGCGGCGTCGAAAGTGGCGTCTAACCCCGTTACTTGGATCCGATTTGCCCCTCGTCCCGAAGACCTCGAAGCGAGGCCGAGTCCGCGGGGCGTGTAAGCGAGCCCACCGGCGAATGCGTAGTTTTGTCTGATTTTTATCGTGCCCAACTCCCGCCGAGGCTGTCGAGCTGTTGGCAGACATCATCGGCCGATTGACGCTTGGCTTGCCGGTTGCCTTGTTAGCGCAAATGGGATACCAGCGAAGCATTGCGCAAATCCCACTCCTCTCCTTCGAGACGAGACGACTCTATTGGTGGTTTCTTGGCGTGCTGGTGCTTAGCCACATGGATTTCTCGCTAAGTAGCACCACTCCTATTTAGTCTCGGGACGAGCTTCCTGATTCCTCTCTTCCTCTGCCTTCCCTGCTGCTGCATATGGGTACCCAGCTAGGTCGGCTCGTCGCAGTGCGCACGTAACCTCCTGAAAGGTGCGCTATTCTCGCCCTCACGGCTCATCGCCCCGTCTTTTACGTTGCCAAAAGGTGGCCCGAGATGGAGGTGATGCTGACGGTGGAATCTGGACCCTGCCCATTGCAGTAAGCCTAGTGCACCTTACCCCTGCGTGCTGAAATCCTAAACCTAATTGATCCTTTCACGATTGATCCCGTCGGCGGGGTTCAAAAGGGCGTGACCGGCCCCGTCCTTTCCATCCTGCAGCTTCTTCACCCCATCACCGTCTTCGGCGCAACAACGCTTAAAGCCGACACGATGGCGCGCTCCCCACTGCCGACAATCCCGCTCGTCGTCTTCGGCGTTATCGAGCCGGCCCTGCTGTAAGCGGCTCCTCCACTCCTGGCCCCAGACCGTGCTGACCGCATCGACCTCGCAGGATCTGGGCCTACATCGTGGGTATGTGCGACCCGCTGAGCTACTACGCCGACCAAGCTCCCGACCACGCCGTTCCCGGTGGCGTGCTCCCGGCCCAGGCGCTCGGAATGACGCTCCAGATGTTGAACGTGTTGCTGCTGCTGGCGGCCCTGGCCGTCACGTGCTGCTTCTCGCACGACCCGGCCACCGCCAAACGGTACCTGGTCGCCGTCGCGTTTGCCGACTATGGCCATATCTGGTACGCCGTCCTTCTCATACCCGGCGGCGCTCCGGCGGCTCTGCTGACATGATGACGCCACGACAGGGGCACCTACCGCGCCGTGGGCCGTGACTACTTCAGCAGCCCAAGCCGGTGGAACCACATGGTCTGGGGTTCCGTCGCCGCCTCTGCCGTCCTCAACATTCTCCGCTGGCTGACGGTGCTTGGCGTGTTTGGCCCGGTCGAGGCGCCGTCTACGTCTTCCAGCAGGGCGAACGAGAAGCGTGCATAGACGGTTGACGTGACCACGCCGAGGTTCATACAGGACCAAGCGGCAGAAATGGGGCGGCAAAACCGAAGGCGTGCGTGCTTGAAAGAAGCGGCCGCCCTACTACTTGCTGTCGAGCTGGGGAAGCCGCGATGACGGAAGGTAAGGAGTTGGTTTAGGCGAGGTTTGCATTTCTAGCCAGCGAGTCCAGGACGGGTGCAATAAATAACGTTTTGGCAAGCTCCACGAGTAACGTATGCCAACGGCAGTTTGAAGGTTTAAGGCGAAAACAGCGTTGTGGTTAACCGGTGTGCACATTAAGATTCGGAAAGCCTGCCAACCATACGAAGGCCACATACGAATGCTTAGGACCTGTACGGCAGTCCGTGTTTTTTTTTTTTTTTTTTTTTTTTTTTTTGGTCCTTGTGTTGGAATAGCATCTGTGTGCGCGTGCGATCAGGAAAAGGGGGATCTCCAAGGGAGGCAGCGGGACCCTCCGTGTCCCGTGCCCTGTCACCTGACGATCAGAAGATCGCTCTTTGGGCGATCCCCTCCTTGTACATAAGGCCTAGTTCAGGGACCACTTCTGACAGATAGATCCTTTCCCCTTCATGCACAACTAGAGGACCTTTCCCTGATCACAGAGATCATTGTTCATCACTTTTGGAGAGCTCCGAGCCGTCTGTAAACAGGAGTACCCACTCCTACCAACACCTTGCCTATTTTTTCCTATGTACAATAATCCTACAGTAAGCTTACAATAGGCTGAACGGGGGCTCTTGCAATATAAATGTGCTATTGGTAGGAGTTGGTATTCCTGTTACAAACGGCGCGGAAAGCTCCAAAGGTGATGAACAACGATCTCTGTGATCTAGGGAAAAGTCCCATTATTGTGCATAAGGGGAAGGATCTATCTGCCTAGGGTAGAGCTCTGGACAGCCCTTTATAAGCGCGGAGGCGATCGCCCAAAGGGCGGTCCTCCGCTGCCCCCGTGACAAGTCACGTGGGCCCGCGCGGGCCCCAGAAGGACCCGGGGCCCTTCCGTGAGGGGACTCTTTACAGATCGCACGCGCACACCAGTGCTATTCCAACAATGGGGCAGTTTCTAGATCTCACACCCTTTTATTACTGGGAACATTTACATCTGGGACTCGGAGAAAACTCGGCAGAGTCCTCGCAGTAGCAAAGTTTGGTTATACGCGCTGCTGCTATGCAGAGAATATGTGCCTCACTTCTACGGGTCTTGTCCCACCCTGATAGGAGGTAAAGCTTTGGCCCCCGAAACTTCTATTAGCATCCCACCACACCCCTCAGGGGCAGGCTTCGCCAAAACTAACTACTTTCGGAGGCTCAGCACACCGGTGAGTTATCTTTCCGCAGGCCGCAAGTCGGCGGACATGGTCCCGAACCTTGGCGACATTCGGCGCATTCGCCTCAGCGGACTCTTTCACTCGTGCTATCAGCGAGGCTCTCGTCTTCTTGAACTCAGCGTCCCCTTACCCTCTGAGGGGGATCAGCGACCGCTCGACTGGTTCCAGTTCTTGTCCCAAGATAAGCATCAACAGCCCTCACCGCCAAAGATAGATTTGCAAGTACCGAGTCCGTGAGGTCCATGTCCTCTGCTAACCCAGCGTCGGCGCCCTCGACGCAGCCGTCCTCGACACCGCTGACCTTGACACCCGCACCACCGACGACGCTGTCCTCCATGCCGGAACCCCCGACGACACCGCCTGCAACGACAACGTCAACACTGACAGGTAATCGTACGATCAAGAACCGCAAGCTAGGTCTTACTCCTGCAGCGGCTGGAGGCGTCATTGTGATATGCCTTGTTCTGGGTGTTGCCACCAGCGCCTTAAGCACCGTTTTCTCCCCTCGTAAAAGGCGGGAACGAGCTTAAACAAGGTATGGAGTTGAGCAAAAAGGCTTTTTTCAATCGAATCGAGGCAACAACAGGAATTTGGAATTTAATCCGCAGCATAACGCCCAGCAGCCCCTGTAGCATCCGGAATGTACGCAGCGTTAAAAACCCCCCGGTTGGCAATAAAATAGCCGGCGCAAAAAGTAAAAACCTTAAAAGCAATCCCTCCGTTTTAACTATTTATTCCTTATCGATAACACCCCCATTAAAAAATTTAAGGGCAGGCTATCCTTGCTTAACCTAACCATTAAACGGCACGTTCACGCCATGTACCACATTTATCCTGTCTTTTATGGTTAACAGGAACTTATTTAAACCCTTCTTAATCTTGGGCTTCAAGCTCCAACCATGCCATATTCGGCTGCCCATATCGCCGGTGTCGCAAAGGAACGGGATCCACGCGGGGATCTACGGTATCAAGACCCCGGTGCTGATACAAAGCCTCGTCCGGCCCCGGACGGTGCGCCCCGCGCACCGGCCAGGGGCCGACGAGTGCGCNGTCCGGGGGCCGACGAGTGCGCCCTAATCCCTACCGCGCACCTGTATATATAGAGCCAGAAAGTCTCCTACTCTCACCATTTCCTACTAGTTCTTTAAGAGATAGATCAAGTACCAGGTCTACTGCAACTACGCTCTATTTTGCAATAGTGTTACGACCATGGTCGCATGGGACCACACGGGCGGACAACCGCGGGGAAGCCCCGCACCAAGGTCACGTGACATTGTGATATGTCTGCTATGCGACATAGCAGACATAGCACGGGCTCGTCACTACCCTCCTCGAGTATATAAGGAGGCTCGGCCTCCTTGTTAGAATAGCCTTGACTGAGGCCTCGGCATCAGTCAACCTAAGTTAGCTCCAAGGCATCCCCTTGGGCAAGCAATCAAGACTACTGTTCTACCACACCAATCCAAACCACGTGCAAGGCGTCCTTGCTACCAGCACTGCTCAACTACCGTCCCTAGGTGTCCTACCCTAGGAACAGAGGCCTGTTTGCAACAAATAGCCGGTTTTATCCTTAACCAACGAACCCGAAAGGCCGCATTAAAACATATCCTTTCGTTATCATTTTTTCAAGTTTAAAATTCAAAAGCAAAAACCGGCCTAGGCTATCCATACTGCCACCTGCGATTCTTAACTTCGCCACATCTGTAACCCTTCAAAAGACGATAAGGATGGTGAGTAAATTGCAACCAATTAACCAGGCAGCATGGAAGCCTGCGGCGAGGCGGAAAAGCTCGTAGCGGCCCTCAACCCATTCCTTGGCTACTTTGCCCTTAGCAGGCTGGGCACCTGCAAAAGGTGCTTTTCAAATCGGCCACGCTCGGCTACATACTCCTCTCCCAGCTCGACGATTGCCGCTGTAAGCACTCGAGCACCGAGATGGAAGGGGGGAGGGTGGTGGTGGCGTGTGATGGCATGTTGCAGTGTTACCACACGGTCTGTGGGTTCGAGCTTGGCGTCCCTGTCTGTGCCTGGGTGCCTGTCTGTGCCTGGCTCCACACTCTTCCCTCCGCCCCTGGCGGGACCACTCTCCCCACGTGCCATAAGCTTGTTTCGGCAGTTGGGGCGTTGGGTTGGAAACAAACGCGATGGGGCGGACGCTATTTTGGTTCCTGGAATGCTGCACCACGATAAACATTTTCCCAAAAATAAAACATTGCTCTTTCTGGAGAAGAGGGCCCGCCGCACTGGCGGGGACGCGTCCAGTTAAGCTCCAGTTAAGCTCAGCAATGGACAGTCTGGTGTTTGGCCTAAAATAGCAGTCGCTAGAACATGAGCAGTAGACGGTGTATGTAACGACGGTACGAAGCAATTGTAAAACACCTCGCCCGAACGAAGCGGTTTGGGCCGCACCGGGTGCTGCACGTAGTTCGTCGTCGTGTATTAGGGCGGCGCCGGCGGATAGTACGTCGGAAGGTGGGACGAGCTGTAGAAAGGGCCCATGGGGAACGAGGTTTGGGACATAATGGACGTGACGGTCGGAACGATCGGGCTGGTAGCGGCGGCGTCAAGGCTTCTCCTGTTTCCAAGCAGGCCCAGCTCGTTATCGGGACCTCCGGAGTCGGGGACAATTTAAGCGGGTTTTTTTGTGTGGGCGACCTGGGGCGGCTAGATATGGGCGAGCCCGGGTACGAATCGCTATGACGTGGGTTCGACTGCAGGGTGAAAAGGAAAAGGCGGGCGGGGATTTGCCAGAAGGCGTGGCGCGAAACGAACATATGGTCCCAGGCGCCGTCGGCGACTTGGAAGTCGTGGGCGGTAATGCCGACGGCCGAATCGAAGGTTGAAATTAGGCCCATGCGCTCGAGCTTGGGGATTAGGTTGTAACCGCAAAGGACGCCGTCGCGGCGGACGTTAATGCGCCATTCGCCGCGCGGACGGCCGGCAACGGGGGTTTGCAGCGAGGCTTCGATGGCGGGCAGGACGGAGTCAGGCGCGGGCTGGTGGAAGCACCAGTACAGGGTAATCCAGAACATCATGGCGATCTGGCGCGTGGGGCTGGTGGCGGGTTTGAAGTCGCTGCTGCTCGGGTTGCTGATGGAGCTGATGAAAAGGCAGTCGTCGTGCAGGGTCGGCCGCGTGCAGGCGTGGATGCGCGGGCGGTTCTTGGCGGCGGCCAGCTTACCATTGTCGTGGTAGGCATTCTCGTCGTGGCCCTGCTCCTGCTAGGTGGCGGCTTCATCGGCGGTTGAGTCGGCCGAGGGCTTGCGCGATTCGATGCCGTTGGGGTCCTGGGTGTGCAGCACGACCGCCCAACCGATAGGGAGCGAGTGCGGATGCGTGCTCAGTTCGTGGGACTTGAAGAAGAGGTCCGCGAAGACGGGTTTGACGGTCAAGTTTTGCCCGTCGGGGAGATGGATGATGGACGGGCCACCCATGGCGCAATCAGGGGGCGTCCTTGCTGGTTCGAAGGATCAATCAGTGGCTGGGCATCGGGTGTAGCGGGCGGGGTAGGTGGGCTGGATAGAGGTTAGCAAAAAGTAAAGATGGCTGGGATGGCGGGGTGCTGCTGTGTGCTCTTCGCGTCAATCAAAATCCCTTCGCGGCCACAAGCCCAATCGCCATGCCGTCTTTTATCGCGGGTGCTCCCGGGGAAGTGCGTCTGGAGCGTCGCAGGCGCCTGCCTGTGCGTGTAGGCTGCTTGCCGTTGCCAAATCTCCCCGCAATCCTCTCCCTACACCAACAGCCATCCAGGGGCACGTTATTACCAACGATGCACCGGACTTCCATTCCTTCCACGTGCGCGCCATGCATCATCCATCGTCTATCATCTTCAGACAATTAAATTGGGAATTTCCTTTCCCCGCGCAGAGATGACCACCAGATTTCGTCGGCGCCCACCGGCCCGGATATAACCGCACCCACGCGACCTGTTATTGCTCTGTTTTCTGGCGTGATCTCCATGTGCACACACCCACTAGTCGCTGCATGCCCTGCACGTCAATGGAAGCCATGCGACGTCATGTGCCTGTTTGCCTCCGAGGATGAAGATTGGGTTGTCCCGCTTGTGCTCCTACCATGTAAAATGGGCAGAGAACCTCGGCGTTAGGTCCCAACAAAGGGAGAACCACAGCACATCATGAGTTATTGCGAATCGTATAATTGGCAAAGCATCCACTGTGTGGAAATACAATAAATGATGGCAGGGGAAAAAGCGGAAGAGATCAGAGAAACAAGAAAAATAACGCCGCGGTTCTAGGCCATTAAATCGAATGCCAATATTGAAGAGTCCTGCTCTTATTTTGCTGTGTTTTCTCCTTCCAGGCCGTTTCCAGACATGAGCAGTTCCAGACTTTCTGTCATGATCATAGGCTCGAATGCCGATGTCGACGCAAAGTCCAAAGACCTTGCCAGTAGGTAACCTGGCAACGTCGTGGATATTGACAAGTTCAAATCTTCGGAAGACAGCTCCGGATAATCAGCGTGCCGCTTCCCAGTCCAGGACCACCAGCCGGGAGCAAAGTCCATGTTTGTGCCACCTGCGGCATCTTGCAACGTAATCAGGGCATCATCGGCGGGGCCGAAGACTGGCTCTGCCACCCAGGGAACTTGAGGAGTCTCCGGCTGGGTATTCGATTCTGGGCTGACGCCGTGTGTGTCCTGGCTTCCAGTCGATACCGAGACTTCGTTTGCGCTGCTTCCAATGCTTTCCACGAGGCCAATTTCGGTGCTGTCAACCTGAGCCCCGACATTCCAAAACCACGAGTCCAGTACAAACTGCTTTTGTTCGTGCTCAGCATCCAGGCTTGGATAGGGCTTTTGCCCCTCGCTACCATGGTGGGGTGCATCGCTGCCAGGGACCGAGCTTTTGCAAGTGGCTGATATGCAAGAAGCCGGCTCCATGAACCGCCGACTGTCAAGCTGGATGCAACGGACGAGCTCATCGACAACGTACTTCGATATTTTCATGACGTGGTCGTGTATTGCCGCGTGGGAATCGCCGTCGCTGCTGTGGGTGCCCCTGGCCATTGTTGGATGGGCCGCGCCTTTGGCCAGAACCGCGTCGACAATCTGCCGTCCCTGTCTCTGCCACGTGTCCCGGACCGTGTTGATGGCCTCCTCGAACTCGTTGGTGAGATATGGGGACTTTGGATGGCCCAGGTCGGGAAACAAGATGTCCCAGATGCCGAACCACTGGCTTACCTCCCCGACTTTGACTTTCGCTCGGCGGCTGAGCAACTTGGCCTGCTTTGCCGTGACGCCCTGGATGCGGAACCCGCCAGGCGGCTCGGAGCAAATTCTGAGCCGGATGTGGTTCTCCAATGCCGGAGAGTCCTTGAACTCGACGCCGCAAATCGGACAGTGCATTTGTCGAGAGTGGCAGCGGTTGAGGTGCTGCTTGACGTCGCGTGCCCGCTTTAGCTGGAAGCGGACGCAGCTCATGTACCGCGAGGCGTTTTGCTTGTAGAATGGGCAAGCTAGATATCGCCTTGGCGTTCTCTCGAGGCCACTCTCGCTGACGTCATCGTCGTCTTCAACTCCGGCGTCATCGTCCTCTCTGGTGAGTTCATTCTTCAGTGCTGGGGACTCCCCGCGATCAGTTCTTCTCTCCGCACGAGAGCCCAACATTTCCTGAGGCGTGAAAGAAGTATTGCTTTGGAGGAGGGAGCCGGCGGACCCGCGTTTTTAATGCGATGGACTGCAGTCTTAAACGACATCAATGAGTTAGATTTCGAATGGGATGAAACCTCGATTGGCCGTGACGGGAGTGTAGAAAAGAAACATGATAAAACGGGGGCGGCGTGTGATGCCGGGAATCTTCGGGCATACATGAGCATATACGCCCGATTTCCTGCCACAAAGCCCTTGCAAGCTCCGACGCCTTCTTTCTCGAGACAACAATTGTTGATTGGACGGCGGGATTGTGGAGGAGGAGGCTACCTAGGTACGTACCTCGACGCAAAAGTGCGGGGACAAGGGAGGGCGTGCAGCTACCATCAAGTCCACGCTTCCAGTGCTCTAGCAGCATTGCCTCAACGAGCTCTACACACGCATTCGCACCGCGAAGAGGGCCAACGCTTGTTCGGCGACGAAATCATGGAGACTGCAAAACGCGATGCCGAATGCCAACATCTGTAGGGGGAAATGGAAGAGTCGGCGGGTTATAAGAACGTAGCGACTGGCAAGAAAAAAAAGGGCATGGTCTCCCTCTCCCTCTTTCGCGACATGCATTCATAGGAAATCTGAAGACGCCCGCAAGCGGAGTGAAAAATGTCAAGCCACGCCCCCCACAACCAGACCCAAGCTGGGCAAGTACCGACCTGCGCTTATGTTTCCTCGACTCCCTCCATGCCGATAAAGACAAGCAACATGCTATTCCGTGTTCTTCGTGTCTGCATGCCATGCTAACCAGCGGCCAGTTGCAGCACGTCGCAGCGAAATCCCAACACGCCCAGGTCCGCGAAGAACATTTGGAGCTGTGGCAGCGCGACGAAGATTTGACCAAGCTTGAAGGCATCTCATTGCCGCGGGGGAATGGAGCGCCGCCTCCGTCCCAGGCGCGCAAACAAGCGGCCACGCGAACAATAGCACAGTTCGACGCCGCATTTCGACATTTGTGATCGCCATTCGAACAGGTACCAGGTAATTGTTTACACTTCCTAGCTGTCATGTCGGTTCGTGTCAAACCTGGTGGAATTCGCGAATCGCAACAAAACCCGACTGGACATGCATTGAGGGCTGGGCAGCTAATAAGAGCGTCCCACAGTCCTGCATTACAGGCGTGCGCCCCACACCAGGCAGACAGACGCCGCACAAGTCGACTTCAGGTCAGGGTGTCAGGTCGGGGTGATTGTCGTGAGGGAGACGAAATAGCAAGAATAGCTGGGCTTTGCTGGTGCCGTCCATGCTTCGACAGGTTGTGGCAGTCGGGCTGGGTGTGCGTGTACTGTAGCAAGCTGACTGGAAGAGAATCTGATTTGGGCGCGATATAATAGCTTCCGCCCCATAAAGCTGGAGCTAGTAGTCCGAGCGGAATGGTTGCCTTGAGAAGATGATCCAAAAAAGACAGTCGCCTCAGCCAATGTGGGGACGTCCGGTTGCCTGTTTAGATATAAAGGGACAACGGGTGTAGTGCGCACCATGGCGCACCATCTGGTCGAGGTTTTCTTTGCGGGCACCCCCTGTTTATAGGGCCACCCCTATCATGATTCAGGAGCGACTTTGCGCGGGTGGCAGCCGGAATCCGCAGTAAATGAAGTAGAAGCCTTACAAAAGCCCACACACCACACAATCTCATCTACTGACTTCAGCGAACAATTATCTACAATTATTTATTAGCCGTATTCTTCTCCCGTTTTCATTGTCCCCATCCTGGACCCTCGGTGCCATCCGATTCTTCGCAACTCGCAGATCCCTTCTGACGACAACCAGCAAAAAACCCACGCTGCCGCCCCGCCTGCTCGTTCCGGCAGGTACGGAGTGTTACGTCAGTGCTATCCTTGTGGAAGCAAGCATGAACTCGCCTGTTCGGGGCCTCGCGGAAGCATCCGCGTGTGGTACATGCGCATACCAAATTATAAACAAGAAAACCAAAAAGCTTCTGGAACAGCAGGGCGCTTGGGACCATGTGGTGGACGAAGCGCGCGTTTATTTTACCGGAGGTAGGCCTACATTTAAATAGACCCCCGCAGCTCCCCAGCAGTATTGCCATGCGATGGTCGCTGCACCAGCTGGACAATGCACCAACGCTAACAAACACCGACACTAGCCTACGATTTTTACCTAACTATCGTGCCGGCCTGCTTTGGCAGCCATCCAGCTGTCTTGATCGCCGCCGAGGCCCTCCACGAGACGCTGCAGCTGCGAGCCCCGAAGCCAGTCGACTGGGCCCCGATCCGGCCACGGCTCAACGCACAAGAGGCGGCTAGTGCGGGGCCGTCTCGAGCTGGGGCCAACAAGGGCAGGGGCGTCGGGAAGGACATCAATGCTGGGCGACAGCGCACGCGCAACAACAAAGGCAGAGGCCGCAATCGCAAAGGCAAGGAGCGCGCCGACGGCGGGGAGGATAGCGGCGGCGACGATGACGACGTCACGTCATGTTGCGGGCCAGGTCCCGACGGCGGCGACCGCCGGCTCGCCTGCCCGATTTACAGATACGACCCGGTCGCGCACCACGAATGCTTGGCGTTCGAGTTGAAGGGGCCCTCGGCCGTCAAACAGCACCTGACGCGGCGGCACAACCCGGACCAGCGCTGCTGTGTCTGCGGTACCTACTTCACGAGCGTCATAAAGAAGGGCGAGCACGAGGCCGCGCATCAGCACCAGCCGTGCCGCGCGACGCCGATTGAGTGCGACTACCACGACCTCGACGTGATCCAGTTTGCCTGCCTGGAATTGTTTTACAGCGCGCAGACGGATCGCATGGACGTGCGCGGCAAATGGAACTGGATGTGGGAGTTGGTATGTCCCGAACAGGGCATGCCGCCGCACCCGGACATTTTCTTGGACAGCTGGCTGTACGAGATTCTGAACGTCACCCACGAGGCGAGCGACCGCGGCGCGAGACGGCTGCCCCCGCTCCTCGAAGCCCACGGCGTCGGCATCGAGCGCCACGACGCCCTGATCCACGCCACCCGCACCGTCTTCTTTGGTCCCCGCCTCCACCACGAAACCAACGACGTCTCCATCACAATCTCCAGACGTGAGCGTCTTCTCCCGCGACTCCTCGCCGACCATGGCATCGAGGACCCGTACGGCGTCCTGGCCAATGGCATAGTCGCCGCCTACTTCGGCCGAAGCGCCAACCGAGTTGCCCCTCCGCTTCAAAACCCGCCGCCCCAAGACCCGCCGCTAGCGCTGCTGGAAGGCGGCAATGGACCTAGCCATCAGAACATCCCGCATTTTCGGCGAAGCCCATCGCAACAACCCCACGTCGCCCAGGATTGGTTGCAGACCGAACCCCCAGAACTCTTCCCTCCCGACAACCAGCTGGACTTTCCTGGATACCCTCCCACCGTCGACAACAATGTGGCAGATGCCAATACCATGTGGCCCAGCGCTGTTTTGGAGGATCCTCGCGACCCCCCTTCCATCACGTATCCCACAGGCACCTACGCCGCGAATTACACGTATTCGATTGACGAAACTATTGCAACCCAACTGGAAAGCAACGATTCGATCTTTGGGGATTTCGAACCTGGCAGCGATAGCGCACCGGCCAAGCCAGACAGCCCCGAGAGTTGGAATGAAGAATTGTTTTAGATCTCTTGTTGGAATCGCGTCGCTGCTTCTCTTTCCCCTGCTGTTTTATTGTTTCCTCTTTTTCCTCCCCAGTTAAGAAATTTTCAACCCAGCATGGTGATGAATGAAAAGCAAACGGAGTCCGGCGTTAACTCATTTCCCCTTTCGAAGCAAGCAGAGCAGCATTACCATTGTTTTCCTTAGGCTAGCGATTGGTCTTAGACGACGGGCAGCGCCTTTTAATGTTTTTAAAGTTCCTTTGTATATCGAATACGCTTTTACTTAAAGGCGTCGAAGCCTAGCGACCACGAACACTGTGACTGCAATAAATGGTCGCATTTAATTTAATGTGTGCTTCCTACCTCCAAATCGGGCTACCTAGGCGACTTTCCCGCCCGGTAAGACTTTAGGTTCAAGCGACACCATCATTCCATCAAGGACAGACGCATACAAAGATACCAGCGACGCCTCCCATTGCACCGCGTCCCCTTGCAAGACCCCTTGCCTCCTGAGAGCCCCTGCTACAATTCCCAGCCCTTTCTCCTTCCAGAACCTCCTGAGGTCCGCAGCCATGCGCTCTTGGTTTCCCGTCACGAACACCTCCGTCGGCCTAGCCCGGCCGGGGAACAAGATGTCCCAGACCTCATGCCAGCGCGAGGTCTGGACCTCGGACGCCGAGCCGCCCGACCGGCGCGCCTCCCGGCGGCGGCCCCCACACGCGGCCAGCTCCGCCGCCTGCGCCGCCGACACGCCCGCCAGGATGTCGGCGCGCGGGGCTTGCGGGCGCCTGCACAGCCGGTAGACGACGTGTCTGTCGCGGTCGACGTGCCTAGCAAAGATGATGTAGCATTTTGGGCAGTGCAATGGCTTGCGGTGCCGTGATAAAACGTGGCACCGGACGGCGTGGGGGTCGGTGAGCGTCGGGTCTCCCATGCAGCCGAGATGCTGAAGAGGGTCGTGCCTGTAGAGAGGGCAGGCGAACAGCAGCGTACTATCCTCCACATCTTCCACTTCTTTTTGGCTGCTGCTGCTATTGCTGCGGCTCTCCTGATCCTCGGGTGTTGGGCTGTTGCGGGACGACCGGGCGCGCTTGTGCGGTCGGTGAGGAAGCTTAAAAGACGACGCCGGCGCCCCCTCGGGGGAGCCAGGGGCCACTGTAGTCGCGGTGCTTTCCTCGCCAGACCTCTCCTTTCTCCAGGCCGCCAGGCTGAGGCTGACCAGCCAAGACAAATGCGAACGTAAGTCCTGCATGTTCGGCAGTCTTGGCGACCTATGAGCTAGATGATTGGAACGTATGGATCTCTCGTGACCGTTGCCATAGGAGTCACTGATATCATCAATGCTCCGCTTAGACGGCCGGCCCTGGGGAGTTGCGGGGGAAGACGTCGCTGGACTTCTGTTCACCGGGTCTTGGCCGGCTTCGCTGGTCGGCGATGCTGATCCTCGGCACCCAGAGCTCAAGTGCTCGCCAGTACACGTGGCAGCGGTTGCCGATGTGTCCTGCCGTTGGCCGTCATCCTCGGCTGTGTGGACGGTTTGATGCGTCGGCGGCTCCGTTGTCTGCGCCGACGGTTGCTCCGTCTGCTGCCCGGCTAGAGGACGCCGAACGTCGGCGGGGATGTGGCCGAACCAGACGCAGAAACGGTCGAGCATGACGTGGCGCGCCAAACTCCGCGGCAGGCAGCCCACGAGTTTCCGGCGCTCTAGCGGGGGCGAGCGGTACGGACGCCAGGTCTCGCTGGATGACAAGGGCGACCGCAACAGCGACGCGCCTTCCGGACGAGATCTTGCACTCAGCAGCAGTAAGGCTTGGCATATGGCACTGGGCCCGTTGAGAGTGGTCATGGACGGACGTGGGCGGGAGCCACTAGGTGGACGACGGTAGTGCGAGATACGGTGGATTGTATTGATATGGGCCTAGGGGGCAGGTTGGATAGGTCGGTAGTTGAGTCTGCGATGGAGCCACTCCGGGCCGAGGGTAGATGATTGTAACGTAATGCATTGTGCGCTTGGGGCACTTGGTTCTTCTATGGCGAGCAGACGGAGATCGCCGGGAGGGCGTCTTAAATAGGAGCTGAACCGCAAGCCATAGTCCGAAAACGACATCATCGAGCCCCGGGGATGACTCCGGGAGCATAAGGCCGGATGGATGCTCGGGGCGGGCAGCGGGCGTAGTAGGTGGGGGGAAATGGTCGATCTCACGGATGATTTGACACATCAAACGTCGTCAAACCCAAAGAGACGGGAGCCTTACCACAGACAAGGCTGATGAGCCCGCGGGGGCGTCATTCCGGGCGCAGAGGTGCCACGAGACACGGACTGGATCAACACGTTGGTGATTCCCGTCCAGCGATAAGGAACAAGTCGGCCAATTCCACGTGTTCTTCGCCTGAACACGAACACGGATGTGTTAAACGCTCCTGATTGGCCACCGTCCTTTGGGCACTACCGAAACGAGACACCCGCCGATCATTTTCTCCTTGCATGGGCGCCTGATCCTGGCACGGTCTCGGTGAAAACCCCGCTATGGATCGCCTCCCGGGGCTGAAGGCAGAGGCGCACTAGGCGGACCAGATCCGCCAGTTCGCCTGGGTCGCAGGCACGCGGCTGCTGGTTCGCATCAATGTTTGCCCGGCATTAAACAGGCCGCAATTGGGGAAGTACAAAGCAAGAGCTGGAACTCGCCCTGAAGTGGACGAAAATTGACACTTTCATCTTCCCATACAAGACAACAAGCCCAGCTGCGAATTTAGCGGCGGCATTTCTGAGCCGACCTTCTCTCGTCTTCTCTGCAAGACGCCTGGAGCAGTCACTGATGGGTCCCGTGGAGACTCGAGCGGGGCACCACAGCGCCGTGGAAACTGGAGATCGGAAATGCGCGGAAATCAGGGGAAGACGAGATCCAAATCTTGGGAGAACAAGGAATAACAGCAATTGCGGGAGGTGAAATGCAGGCTGCTCAGCCTGGAACGAGTGTGTGTTGCCGTTGGCTACTCTAGAAGCGAGCCGGCGCTGCGACGAGCTGACGTCGGACCCGGTGCCTACGTGCTCGACTCGCTCTCCATGACCGATAACCTGGCCATCTACCTCAACAGTCGCTTACCGTGCCCGAGGCGTCGCCGCTGACGTCCGCGGCCCCCAAGGCGTACTTCCAGCGCATCATCTCGAGCGCGGCTACTGAGCCAGGCGGGCGGCAGCTGGTTCACCATCATGAACCTGTACGGCGGGCCGGACTCGCAGATCAACACCATCTCTGCCTCGGCCAGCGCGTACTCGCACCGCAGCACGCTCTGGGTGTTCCAGAACTACGGCTCCATCAGCGCCGGCACGGCACCTAGCGCCTTCCCAGCCGCCATTGGAACGTTCCTCCAGGGGCTGGGCGATGCCATTAAGAAGGCCATACCGGGCGCCGAGTTCGCGGCGTACAGCAACTACGTCGACCCGACGCTGAGCGCGGCCGAGGCGCACAACTAGTACTATGGCGCGTCGACGTACGCGAAGCTGCTGAGCCTGAAAGGGGCGTTTTATCCGCAGAGCGTGTTCTGGAACCCGCAGGCCACTGGCGCCTGAGAGCTTTTTTGTTGTGTTTATTAATAGTAATTGTTTTTTTTTGGCATGTGGGAGATCGTGTTCTTCTTTGAGATAGGATCTGGAAAAACTCCGTCACGATATGAAGGGACGGTAAACATATAGTACCATAGAAATTTTGGTGAATTATTGGGTCAGTTTCCTGTTCTTCCCATCCACAATAGCAAACATTATCGTACCATCCCCATATCCCTGCTTAGCGGGCTGGCAAATTATTCCGGACAGGATGGCTGCCCAGCCGGCCGACGCGAGCAACGACACTTTCCGCAAAGTTATCGAGACATCTCTTCTCCAGCCGTTGTGGCCTCTTCCTGACGGATCCTCCATGAACAGTCGTCGTAGCCACTCCACCGGGATTGTGCTCGGTGAAACCATGCAGTATGGGCTCCTTCTGGCTGCTGGGCTTGTCGACGGAGACAAGCAGAGGCGCCTCCGGGTGCCCGATGAGGTGCGAGTCCGCATGCCGCAGTGTCCAGCCCGCTGGCGTGGAAGCTGCGATGGCAGCGACGGCTACGGCGGGGTCGGGAGCGGTGCTGGGACCAGCAGCTGAGGCCGGCGCCAATGCTACGGACGACGGGGATGATGGTGGCGACCTCGTAGCTGCGTGCGTCTCGCAGCACGAGACGACTGTCCCACAGCATGGAAGTGGAGTTGATCCACGGGGCTGCGGGCCCGTTGCATTGAACGCTTGCCGTTCCGAGGCACCATGTTGTGACGTGGGCAAAGGTCGCCGTGTCTTTAGAGTCTGCCAGCATGCGCGCCCACGTGTTCTCCTCCTTGCTCGGGATCCTGAAGCATTGGAACGGCAGATCGGGCTAGATACAGGCGATGATGAAGTCCTGGCCCCTGGGGTCGATGCCGGTCTCGCGCAGGAGTTCCAGGACTTCGCGGGCAAGGGCCTCAAACCCTGCCTGCTTTGAACGATTGAGTCCTGTCAGCCATGACATGAGATCTCCTTCACCCTGTAGAGAAGATACGACGTCGTGCTTGTCGATCAGCGCATCCCAGGCCGGGGGGCTCGTTACGAGTCCGGCTATGTAAGCCGGGAGGACATCGACCGGCAGGTCGCGCAAGCGGACGCGCCGGGCTGTGCCAGTGCAAACGCTAACCCGGACTCCGAACAGGCTCTCCAGGTCCGCGACGTGAAGGCGCTGTCGGTCCAGCATGACGGCCTTTTTGGTGGCAGCCTTCAGCTTAACCCACTTCTGGCTGAACTGCGCAGTGACCAAGCCGGCCTGGCCTGTCTGGGCCTTCAGGCCAAATGCCAGCCGGCTCTCCGATCTCTCCCAGCAGCTGGAAAACCGGCCGAGATCCTCAAGTTTTGGTGCCGATACACGGAGCCGCTCGCTGGGATCCCCTACGCACTGGAATTCTCCCGAACTGTTGCCCCTATTATGAACTTCTCCTTGCGGCTAAATCGCTTCCAGAGCCCCGCCGTTGAGGGCGGTCCTGCGCTCCAGTGTAGCAGGGGCGGGGCGCCATCGTCAACCTCCAAGGATGTGGATTCGACTGCGCTGATGGTGCCACCGTCGATGGAAATCGCGACCAGCTCATCTTGGCTTTCTCGTAGCATTAGCACCTCGCCTGACCCCCGCGCGTCTAGGACATCCTCTGCACACGCAAAAAGATCCAGCTTGCGGGTGGGCTTGGCTGGCATCCACTGTGTGATTGACCGTGGGCGTCCATAGCTTACGTGGAATGAGAACAATGGGCCCCCGATCATGTTTCCAATGCACGTTAATTCCACCAACGAACCCCACAAAATGAACGAACCGAATCCTTTTGAGCTCGGGAGCAGCATAGTATCCAACGGGGTGTCGAGGTAAAAAGGTCGAATAGGTCCGCAGTGTCCCTGGACATAAGACAGCAAACACAGGGCCAGAAGCGCGCGGCCAGGTCGGCGAGCAGACAGTCAGGCGCACGGCCAGGTTCATGGATCACGAACACCTTGTCACCTAAAAATGGCATAATTTCCGAGAAACAAGCGATAAGTTCCGTCGAACTCTTAAAACTGAGCTGCAGCCAAGTGATGGCGGAAAACGAAACCCGGTAAAGTTCAATACTGTCGTTGTAAGAGCCAGATAGGGTATCACGTAATGGTAAGGTAAAATCTCGATACAGGTGTCGCAGGACGGGTCCCCGCCGGAGGCGGAGGGCCTCGCGTGCACAAAATATGTCCTTTGTGCACGTGCCCCTTATTTGATAAAATATTAGATAAAGGTGCGCGTAAGGTCCGGTTTGCTTTATTTAAAGTGCACGTGCCTTTGCACGTGCGGTGGGGGTGACCCCCCCTTATTGCCCGTGATAAGTGCCAGGCACGGAAAAATAACGTTACCGTTCTCGGTAATCCTTTATCAGTCCCTGGCCCCTAGCCGTGCAGGCCGGCACGGCCTTTTAGCTTTTAATCCGGTCCTTAAACCGGCTTTAAGCGCTTTTACCTTATGCATCCGGTTTTAATACTTTTTTAAGGCCTTGTTTATTTGTGCGCTTTTAATGTTGGCGGCCGGTTTTTAAATATCGTTTTTAAACCCGTATCCTGTTTAACGAACAAGGTATTTAATAACCGTGTTTAATTTAGGTTGGGTTTAATGGTTTAAAATTTTTTTAATTTTATAAATTTTATTATTAAAGTTGCCGTAATAATATTATTTTTAATCGTATTTAACGGGCCCGGGCGGGGGTGTTTTACATTAAAAAGGGTTATTATTGCAATTGTAACGGGTTAAATTGTCACGGGACCAAGCCCGCACACCTGTATTTAGCCAGCGATCCGCTGGCCCCCTACGGGGCCAACGGACTTTCTTCCTCGTGCAACAACAAATTTCCAACCTAGTACCAAGCTGCAGTGCCGTGACAGTTTATTGCACTTTAACAAAAAAAATACGGAATTAGCGACAGCGTTCCGCCTTTTTCCCGACCCCGAAAAACGGCATTGCAGCAACCACGCCCTGAAAAATTAATGTTTAATAAAAGGCCACCAACGCTATTACCATCCGATCCAGCATTAAATATTTAAAGTTATACCAACGTAACATTATTATAATAAACCAAGCCCAGGATACCTTAAATTTAAATCATGTTTTCGCCTTTTAATTGTTTAATGGGTATATCGCCTTTTAATATTTATTAAGCAATGGGTGCGAGGTTAATTTTACGGATTTATAACGTGATATAAATAACGCCCAGCCCAATTCATTAATATGCCAGTTATACACGTTTATGTAAACATTAAACATTAATGCCGCCATTTTTTAAAATAATTTAATAACGTTTTAAATTTAAACGAGCAAAAATAATTTTAAAATTACCAGGTTAAAAGCGATAATAACCTAGTTTTAAAAAATAATTACGCGATTTAACGCAAAAAATAACCGGTTAATATAATAATTTATGCAATAACGCGTTATATTATTGCTTTTTAATTTTAAACGTTTTATATTGCGAATTTTTACCCCGGGTATTTTAACATTCCAATTACCCCTGTTCCTATAAAATAATAACGTGGCATTGCCAGCCCCCCACCATTTTACCGGGATTTTAATAACGTTCCGCCTGGTAAACGCTAAACCGTTTATTTTTTTTAACGCTTAAACGAATAATGTTTAATGTTAAAAGGAATACGTTACGTGAAAATTATTGCTTAATATTAAATTTACCTTTAACGGCGCCTTTTACGGCATTTTAACGATTTAAATGCTGTATGCAGCCCAGCGCTTTTTAAAAAACGCGTATTAATACGTTTAAAATGCAATTAATTTAATGGTAATAAACTTATTAAACCTTTTTATTTAAATTAAAAACCTTTTTAATTACACTTTTTTATTTAATTTATTTAACCCGGTTTATTAAATTTAAAATATTAAAGCGGCGGCCCGTTGAAATTTTAACACCTTAAAGCAGAAAAATACCAGGTTTGGCAATTTTATTAATTTATTTATCCGCCTGGCGGATATGGGCGAATACCCGGCAAATATACGGGTTAAAGCCTTAAAAAGTAAGGTTAGCAACAAGCTTTTTAAGGCCGTCGTGCATTAAATTAATAAATTGGGACCCAAGGATTTTAACGGGTGGGTTAAATTGTACCAAAATTTATTTAATAACCTTATAAACCACGCGCATAGGGCGTAACAAGCCAGCGTTCCGCCACCGTTAAAATATACCAACCATCCATTAAACCCGGCCCCAGCCCCAGAAAATAACCCAATAAATTTTAATAAAATTATAACAAAAGCATAACCCCTTTTTATTAAGGCATAAAAAAAATACCTGCGTGTTAATAATTTATGCTTATATTGCAAATAAACGGGTTATTACGCTTTTATATACCCGGCAAGGCTTAAATAATAATAAAACGCCAGCGGGTAATAAATAAAAAATAAATAAATCCTGCAAATAATTACGTGTAAAACCATTAAAAAATTTAAAAACGGCAGCAGCGGGAATAAAATAACGTATATTTTTATTTTATAAAACCTAATATAACGTTTTTTTTTAATAGCATGCTGCTTTTTCACGGGAATTAACCGGTACTTTATTAATTATTAATTAATATAAAATGTTTTTTTAAGCGTTTATTAATAATATATTTACGCACATTTATAATTTATTAAAATTTTAATTACCCGAATTAAAACTTTTTTAATTTGTTAATAAAATGCTGGCGGAACGTATTATAAAATATATTAAAATAATATATACGTTTAACAACATTATAAAAACTTTAATTTTTTATTGCTAGCTATTAAAGGGCCCGGATGTTATTTTAAGATTGCTATAGCTTTAACATTATAACCCGGCAATTAATTGAGCCGCGGGAACATTAAGCATAAACGGCGTTATATTGGTAAAAACCGAGCGATTAATAATTACCGACGCGAAAATCCGCCTTTTAAGCGCATTTAATTTTTTAACCTTTTATAAATAAAAGGGCGTGCAAGTATAATTTATAATTTAAAAAAAATTCCTTGCAATTATAAAAGGGAATAACCTGTTAAACCTTTAATTATTTAATAATTTTATTGAAAAAACGTTAACGGTAATTTTTTAAAGCATTTTTTAAATGGAAAAACTTTTTAAAGGCACAAGGTTAAAATTAAAGGTTTAAACTTTTAAAAATTAAATTTAAAAAGCACCGCATTTACGCCGGGTTTTTAATAAGGATATTTAAAAATACTTAAATAAAAAACCCCCTGTTACGATAAAAGAAATCCTGAAAAAATTTCCTTAAAAATTGCACGATTTTATTAAATATTTCCTTTTATAAAACGTAAACACCCTTTTATTGCACAAGCCATTTAATTATTGTTAGATTATAGCGGGTGCACAAGGTGCATAGCGCTTATCACAGGGACCGACGGGTGCACGTTCAGTTGGGGTTGGGCCCTGCAATGCACTGTC
>PYSR01000104.1:0-120009 GCA_003049425.1 Magnaporthiopsis incrustans | reverse complement strand
GGCAGACACTGAACGACACGTGACTCTGCTGCCCCTCAGTGGCCATCCGCTGGGGGTGCCTGGAAGTTAGTGCCATCACTGGAATTCTCGAGGTATCCAAATTCAGCACCCTCGTCGCCATGGAACATATAAAAAAGTCACCCTAGGTCTTAGATCAGCTCCCTCTCGAGGGCGGTCGAGATGTCTTTCAGAAAGCGCAACGCGGTCATATCCGCCACTCCAAGTGCCTTCCCGGGCGCCGCAGCATCTGCGAGACATCCAGGGCAAGCGCAGGTTCAGCAGAAGCTCCCGCAGCAGCAACAGCCAGGCCCTGGCCTGCGCCCGTCACCTCTCGACGGCCGTCTCACCACGTCGACCGGGACTGCGTCGCTGGACGCCCTCCTGGCTGGTCATACCGGTCTGCCTATGGGGTCCTCGGTTCTGGTCGAGGAACAAGGCACCACCGACTTCGCGGGCGCGCTGATTCGCTACTACGCCGCCGAGGGCCTTGTCCAGGGGCACCACGTGCATGTTCTTGGCTTCCCCGAGGCGTGGAAGTTCGAGCTCCCAGGCCTGGCCTCGCCCAAGTCTGCATCCAGGCCCGGCTCGTCCTCTGAGGGCAAGCCTCTTGCACCGGCGGCGCCAGGTGGCGAGGACAGGATGAAGATCGCATGGCGCTACGAGGCGCTGGGCAACAGCAGAAATCAGAGCCTCCCGGTGAGAGAGAGAGACGGGGACTCGGCCGCTCCGTTCTGCCATTCGTACGACCTCACCAAGAGGCTGGCCCCGTCCGCCATGAAGGGCCAGTTCCATGCCGTGCCATCCAGCCACATGGGTTTGCTGCTATCCCTCGATCTGGACCAGGTGTCGTCGGCCACTGCGTCGCCTTTCAACCACTACATCAAGCATCTCCGGGACAAGCTGGCTTCCTCTCCACCGGATTCCATCCATCGCGTCGTCGTCCCGAGCCTGCTCTCGCCAACGCTCTACGCCGGTAGCGCCTGCGACCCAACCAGGATTCTACAGTTCCTGCACTCTCTCCGCGGCCTGCTGCGGCTGTACCCGCGACGGCTGACGGCGCTGCTGAGCCTGCCCGTTTCTCTCCACCCACGCGACTCCGGCCTGACGCGCTGGATGGAGCTCTTGTGCGATGGCGTTATCGAGCTCGTGCCCCTGCCGGCCACCATTGGCGCCGGACCTCCACCGGCGGCCGGCGGCAAGGGCTCGGCGTCGTCCAAGGGCGCGGACAAGGTGCAGGGCATGGTCAGGGTCCACACGCTGCCCGTCTATCACGAGAAAGGGGGCGGCGGTGCCGAGGGAAACTACTTCCGCGACACCCTTTCCTTCAGCCTCAGCAGCTCGCGGGGCCTCGTAATCCAGCCCTACAGCCTGCCGCCCATGGAGGACGACGAGCAAAAGGAAAAGTCCCCTGCCAGCACGGTCAAGGACGGCATCGACTTTTGAGTGACTAATTTGGCTGTGTGGGTCTCGAAAGCTGCTGAATGAAGCTGCTCAGCACGTTTACAGGGCACGCCCGCTGGAAGAGACGCTGGTGGGGCGTTCGTTCACCGCCTTATGGGTCATGGCAGTAAAATGTTGCCATCTCGAGCTCATCTCCAACTCGCAGCATTTTTTTGTCTCCTCGACAGAAAGAAGCTCGACTCCTGGAAAGTCGGTTTCGACCACCACCGCCAATGCCAAAGCTTTACGGTGAGAATTCTCCTTCCCAAGTCCCAGAGGCCAAGATGATTACACAAAAAGTTTATAATCTGTCAATCCACAGACAAACATTGGATGTTGAAAAAAAAACTCAAGAGACCTTATGATTTATTCCTCTGGACCCATCGTCATCGCAAACGCAGCCCAGCCTGCCCCATGAAGGCCGCTGACCATGGCTGCAGAACTCGGTTGAAAAAATGGCGACGCCTCCGCCCTCCGAGACAGTTCCGATCCGCATCTCGCAGGTGGCGGGGCGGTACCTGATCTTCGACCTGGCCGACGTGATGCGTCTGCGCCGCACCCACGGCATGTGCTCCGTCCTCGTCGGCACCAACCCCCAGGCCCCCAACCAGAACATCTTCTCGGCCCTGCCGCTCGAGCTGCTGCCCGAGGAGGCGTCCCTGCTGGTGACCCGCGGCCACGCCTACCTCGCCGACGACGCGCGCGCCCACCTCGACGCCCTGACCCAGTCCGAGGGCGAGCGCCGCCGCCGCCTGTATGCCGAGGCGCATCGCGACCGCCGCGTCGAGGCCCGCGCGGATATCGAAGAGGCCTCAGCCGCCCGCTCGCGCGCCGCCAAGGTGGCCTGGGAGGCACGGTCGGGCAAGAAGAGGGCAGAGGAGACGGCCCCGGACGCTATCGACGAGCCATCCTTGTTCACACCCTCTTCGCCGACCGCGCCCAGCGCACCTCCGCGAGCCGGACGTCGCAACGCGGGCGGTGGTGTCTACCTGACGCCCTCGACCAGCGCAGGGCTCCTGCCGGCGCCCGCGGAGGAGCGTGAGGGACCGGAGCCGACGGCACTCCAGCCGCCCGAGGCTTGCCCGCTGTACGCACACCTCAGCGGCCGCGGCTACTTCATGACGCCCGGGCTGCGGTTCGGCGGCCGGTACAGCGTCTACCCGGGCGACCCGTTCCGGTTCCACGCGCACTTTATCGCAAACAGCTACGGGTGGGACGACGAGGTCGAGCTGCTGGACCTCGTCGGCACCGGTCGACTGGCCGGCGCCGTCAAGAAGGGACTGCTGCTCGGCGCCGAGGAGCCTGGCGGGGGCAACGTGCGGACTTTTTGTGTCGAGTGGGCTGGCATGTGATGACGGTGCCTCTTCTAGTTGAGAAAAGATGAATGATAGCCATTTATTATGCTCCTGATACCCTTTGGCTATTTACAAGCACATGTGCTAGCTACACTTTTCCTAAGTATGCTCCCGAAACCACCAGACTGATCCCCTCGTTCCGTCGCGTGTGCCTCGGCTGTTACCAGCGTGCCGGTCATGACGTGAATGCCCAGAACACATAATCATGCCCGTTCAACCCCCAGGTACCTATGGAAAACAGGGGAAAACTCGGCAGAGCGCGGGGCGACGTGGGTGTAGAAATACCGAAGCAAGCAGAGCAAGCAAGAATGCATATAAGCCCAGTGAGAAAACGACAAGGAGATGGATAGACAGATAAATGAGACGCTCAGATATATGCAAAAGAGAAGAAGAAAAAAGAGGAGGAAACATACTCGATACGATACGTTTAGGGCTTCACGGTACAAAGATGCGGCTGAAGCTGATGACCTCGCGGCGGCAGCAGACGCACTTGTCAAAGTTGTTCATGGCCAGCGAGACCCTGCAGTCGTCGCAAAGGCTGAGGCAGCGGCACGGCCAGACGATGATGGTGCGTGGCGCGCTGTGGCAGACGACGCACTGCGGCCCCTCGGGGCCCATGCCCGCGGCCCCCGTGGCCCACGACGACGCCGACGCCGACCCCTCGCCCGCGGCCTGCGCCCGCCTCGAGAGCAGGATCTGCTCGAGCAGCTGCGCCTCCTCGTCGGGCGACATCTTGTGGCTCCGCCGCGGCTGCTGGTGCCGAGCCCGGCCGACCAGGTCCAGGGCGCTGCTGGCCCCCGCGGGGAGCAGCACGCGCGTGCGCTGCTGCGCCGACAGCCTGGCGAACCGGCTCCGCGTCATGATGCCGTCGGACCCCAGGTGCGCGGCCAGCGCGAGCGCTTCGTCGCGCTCCTCGGGCGACTGCGGGTGCAGCAGACGCGCCAGGTCCGCCATGGCCATGGGGCTGTCCACCATGGGCGTCGACTCGCGCGTGGCAAACGGCGACCGCCGCGTCGGCGTGCGCTGGCCGTCGTCGTCGTCGTCGTCCTCCTCCTCCTCCCAGCCCTGTTCGTTGTCCTCCGAGTCCCAGCGGCCGACGTCGCTCCGAGGGTCCGTCTCGGTCGTGGACACGACGCTCGTGGCGTCAAAGTCCGGGTCGTCGTGGTCCGACGGCGGACGGTAGTCTCCGCTCTTGTCCACCTCTCCCCACCAGCCGCCGTGCAGCCACCAGTCGTACAGGACGCCCGACGTGTCCTTCTCCTCGGGGAACCCCTTGGTGACGATCTCCTCCAGGTCCACGCCCGATTTCCACGGCACGTACGCCCCGGCGTCCTGGCCGCGCATCCACTCGCCGACGATGCGGCCCCGCCCGTCTCGCACGCCGTCGACCTTGGCGCCGCCGTCGACGGTGGGATCGGTGGCGTCCATGGCCCCCACGTCCGCCGTGTCGTCGGGCGCATCTCTGGGCTTGGGCTCCTGCGCCATGCGCCGGAGAAAACGGGGCGGGTTCGCGACGCCAAGCCGCGCCAGGGTCTTGCATGCCGCCATGGCCAAGACCCTGAGCATCAGCCGGTTGATGTGCATGAGGTACTCGAGCGCAAGCAGCCACCTGCCGCTGCGCTCGTGGGCCCCGACGCCGTCCCGCAGCGGCCGCACGCGCTCGTTCCCGTGCCCCTTGGACACCTTCTGCGCCGCCCGTTCCCTCGCATAGCCCGAGGTTGCATACCCGCCAGCACCTTCGGGGCTGCCCGTCTGGGTCTGCACGATCGGGACCAGGCCGATGACGCCGTTCGAGTCGTAGCGCGAGTTGGGCATCCACTGCATGCGCAGCTGCTCGATCTCGCGCAGCCTCTCGTCCTCGAGCCACGTGTAACGCTTGAGGTTCACCCGCCGGTCCTCGTTGAGGTACACGGCCTCGCTGGCCATCGAGATGGCAGCGAACCCAGCCCGCAGGAGCGCCGTGTAAAAGTCCATCTCCATGGTGACCCGGATGTCCGAGAGTGAGATGTTCGCCTGCATGTTGTCGTGCGCGCGCCTGATGCGGGCTCCCAGCGTCGAGAGGTCCTCGCCCTCGTGATCGGGCGAGGGTCCCACCTCGGGAGGGGAGAGAGCCGACAGCACGAGCGCCAGCGAGTATATGGAGCAGCACGTCAACATACCGAAGAGCACCAGCAGGTGAGGAATGTACCCGATGATGCAGACGGTGGGAAACCTCAACAGGCCCTGTCGAGCAGGGTCGTCCAGCGAGAAGGTGAAGCCGCTCCAGATGATGGACCCCATGAAGCAGGCGGCGTAGAATCCGGTGCTGACCAGGCGGAACCTCGACTGCAGGTTGAACACGCCCAGCACGTGGCTGGTGAAGTGGCCCATGGTGGAGAGGAGGGCGACCAGCAGCACCTCGGGCGGCGTGTTGGCCCGTCTCATGATCATGGACCTGGTGATGGCAATGGTTGCGCCGGCAGATGAAGAAGACCCCACGGACGCCGCGGCCTTTGCGGCGCCGGCCGCCGTGGAGGCCGACGAGGCGGTGAATAGGCCCCAGCCCAGCTGGTTGCTGATGGCGGACTCGGCCTCGGCGAAGGCGAGCGAGTGCTCAAAGAGCGTCATGCCCGTCTCGGCGGCGAGCGGCCTCCCCTGGACGGCGCACGAGATGGTCTCGAGGAACTGGCTGAGGCAGAAGCTCCCAAAGAGCGGCCACAGCAGGGACAGCGACCCTCGCAGGTCCGGCGGCGCCTGTTCCCGTTCTGTGCCCTCGGCCCCGCCGGCTGCCGGCGACGGGGGCGGTATCATGTTGACGGCGAGGCACGATTCCGCATCCGAGGGACCGAGCAGGAGGCCCGAGCTCAGGCCGTGCAGGAAGCTGTTTGCGTGCGAGAACATGAGGTCGGAGCTCTTGCTGGCGTTGCCCCACCGCAGCTCGGCAAAGTCGGGCGAGGTCTGGCATTGTATGGACCGCACCAGGCTCTGGGCCTGGAACGTGAAGAGGACGATGGGGACGATGCGGAGGGCCAGGCGGACGGGCCAGCGGAAACGCAGGCGGCGGCGGGTGGCGGCAAAGATGTGCGTGCGGTTGAGGACGACGGCCATGGCCATGCAGCAGAGGGCCCACTTGCTGGTGGCGTAGCTGAAGACGCTGCCGAAGCTCCGGGCGCTCTCGAAGGAGAAGCGGGAGGCGGCGGCGCCGTCCTGGGCCGCGGCGAGGGACGGGGCGGCGGCCGGGGGCGGGGCGGCGGTGGTGATGAAGGACCGGGCGGCGGCGGCGACGGCGTCGGTGGTGGCGGCGAAGACGACGGTCGGGTCGGCAGTCGCGTCGGGCATGTGACGCTGTCCGAAGCCGTCGACGGCGTCGGGGAACGAGAAGACGGAGCCGAGGCGGCCGAGCTTCATGACCATCCTGGGGCCGGCCAGGACGAGATCCTCGATCGAAGGGGCGAGCTTGGTCATGTTGAGGTACGGCATGTGCTGGACGGTCCATGTGGTGAAGTTGAACCAGACGCTGGCGTTGTCGTGCCGAGACAGCACTGCTGCCGCCACGTCTGTCTCCGCCATGATGATGAAGAGCAGCCGGGCGGTTTGGAGGATGGGAAGAAGGCGAGGGATGATGGGAAGTCGGTCGTGGAGATGTGGAACGAAAGAATCAGGGGAGGACCTGGACCTAAGACAAGATGGCACGACGCATCTTTGTGGGCACGCGCTGGAGGCTAACCGACGCTCCCGGCGGATGCTTTGGCTTTGGCTTTTGGGCTCTGCCAAAGCTTTCTCTGCTCTGCTTTTCCGAGCGTTGTGGTGGTCGTCTATCCAAGCCGTNTTCCGAGCGTTGTGGTGGTCGTCTATCCAAGCCGTGCGCCGAGGTGCACGAGCGAGGAGGCGAGCGGAGTCGATAGTGAGGAGAGATACGAGGTTGGCTAGCCGAAGAAGGTCGTGGCCGGGCTCCGATTGACCTGGGCTGGGCCCATCGCGCGTGACGTCTTCAACCCGAGAGACCGTGAGCACAGTGGAGACGTGCACTGGGCAACAGCGGGCCGCCGCACTGCTGTGGGGTAAATACAGCGGGGAGCCACTGGGCTCGAATTGATGCCGCCTCAATTCCGCCTCCGTTTCATCACAGTGCTTTTAGGAGGTGGTGCTTGATGACGATGTTGGTTCTGTTATTTGGCTGTTTTCTCTCGCGGTGCTCGAGGAGCGTGGCTTTCCGTCCAGTGCAATGCAGAGTGAGCCCTTGATTCCGGCTCACGCGAGTTGGAGTCCGGCTTTAGTAAGACGGCCTCACCGGATACACGACAGGCAGTCACCATGACCGCCGATGTGGCCTATCAGGCACTCTAGCTCTTGGGCTTGGCCACACCAACGATACCCAGCTCGTCGGCACGCTGTCTGACCTCTTCTATAGCACCCGTCGTGTCCGTCTCGCCGGGGTTCCGGAGCTGCCAGGCCATGCACACGTCCATCGCCGGCGTCATCCACTTGCCCGGCTTGACCCCCAATGCCTCGGAGAGCATTTTCCCATCCACCAGGCGCTTGACCGACGGCGCCTCCAGCACGTCCAGCTCGTCTAGATGGTCGAGGAACTTTTGCCAGCCGGCTAGTACCTCGTCTCGCGCTGCAGGATCCCCGAGGGGTTGATTTATTAGCCTGAAGCACTTCCACCTGCCCCCCTTCTACGTTGCAAGACAGGGTCACAGTCCTCTTACATTTTGCTGCTTCCCCCGCGTCCGATCGCTGCATGACCTCGAGGAGCGCAACCCCAAGGACCTGCAGCCTCCAGTTGCCCGTCCGAGTGTCCCACGCGCGGACCGCCATGCCCATGCGGTCCCGCTCGCCCGCCCGCGCCTCACCCGTGCACACGGCCCGCTTGAGGTCCTCGATCTCGGCACGATTGCGGTGCATGGCCGTGACGATGTCGCACAGCTTATTGCCCGCCCTAATCCCCTCGCGCGCCGCGAGCGTCGCTAAGGGCAGCGTGTGCGTGCCCTTGGTCCGGACCTCGGCCGCCGCCTCGGGCAGGGCCTCCCAGGGGAGCAGGGCGGCGACGGTCCAGGCGAAGGCGGCGTCCTCGTCGGTGCGCACGAGCACGTTGTAGATGGAGCCCGGCGTCCGGTTGCCGGCCAGGTGGTCCATGCACTCGTAGGCGGCCGCCCAGCGGGACAGGTCCGATGTCGGCACGCGCTCGTCCCGGCGCGTCGGGTCGGTGAAGACGGCGTTGTAGAGGCCCAGGCGGTCGATCAGGCGCAGCGAGTCGCGCGGGTGCTTGCCCCTGAGCATCTTGTCGACCTCGACGCCGACGCGCTCGCGGCTGATCTTGAGCCTCAGGGCCTCGAGCACGCGCGCGTTGCCCATCGTCTCCTCGGCGGCCGGGTCGATGGAGAAGCCCAGGCGGCTGGCGAAGCGCACGAGGCGCAGCACGCGCAGTGGGTCGTCGGTGAAGGTCTGCAGCGGCTCCAGCGGGGTGCGGATCAGCTTGCGGTCCAGGTCGGCCCTGCCGTCGACAAAGTCCTCGACCTCGTCCGTGTTGATGTTGTAGAACAGCGCGTTGACGGTGGCGTCGCGGCGCAGGGCGTCCTCCTCGGCGGTGCCAAACTCCATCTGCGGGTTGCGGCTGTCCTGCGCATACGTCTCCTTGCGCAGGTTGATAAAGTCGACGTCGATGCCGAACAGGCGCGTGGCCACCGTCTCGAGGTGCTTGGACTTCTCCGGGTTGGCGGCGACCTTGTGCAGGCAGCCAATGTCGCCGCTCGTGATGCCGTGACGCTCGACGTTGGCCGGGTCGGCGACGAACTCGACCAGGTGGCTCGCGAAGGCCTCGCCCGTCATCGAGTTGATGGCGACGTCGATGTCGTGGCTCTCGATGCCCAGCAGCTTGTCCCGGACCCAGCCGCCGGCCCAGCGGAGCACGACGGGCTCCGGCTCGGCAGCAGCGCCGGCGGCGGCCTGGGCCCGGGCCTCTGCTCTGGCCTTGCCATCGATGCGCCTCGCGACGTCCAGCAGCAGGCCTTTGAACTGCTTCTCGTGCGGGGTCAGCGTGATGGCACGCATCCTGGGCTTCGGCGACGGGCCGTCTGATATCAAATCCGACTTTCGTTTCATACGGCGGGCAGTCCTGAGCGTTCTCAGCCAGCGATCGGGGCTACGAAACATGCACTACGATACGAGTCCCTGAGCCGAAGCTTGTGATGGCCTCGTGACGTGTTGCCAGTTACTGTTTAGCGCGGCGTTGAGTCTTGCCGGCTTGTCGCAGAGTGTGACTCTTTCATATTCTCCCGTCCATCTTCGTCTCATGGATCAAATGACTTTGGCAATTGGAGCATCGCCAGGCAGTGGAGATGGTTGAAAAACAGCGAGACCGTGGGGACTTTTGTCATCACACTGTATGTAGTAGGTTTCCCAGCCAATTTGCGGCGTCCGTTAGCGAATCGACACAAGAATTCCACCCAAAAACACAGTGGGAATTCTTCAGAAGCGTCTGCGCCACCCAAACCCACAGGCAAGAACCGGCGTAGCATCCCCTGGCGATATCCGATCAAGACGTCGTCCAGGTGCCAAACTTGGGCCAGCAAAGTTTCCTGGCCTGACAAAAGCTTCCGGGCCCTGCTTGCTGTCCTGCGTCCGATTAACAATTAGAGGCGATTCAGGCTGGTGCAAAGACAGTTATCATTCGAAAGTTAGATCCTGAGAATGCTGCCGTTGCTTTGGATTGTCCAAGGTGATCCGGCGAATCTGACAACCGGAACGTGACTCTTCCAGGGTAAGGGAGTCAGTTAATGTACGTCATGGAGGAGTTTAAGGAGTGACAGCTTTGAGCAGAATCGGTCGCTCAACTGTTAGCCAGATTTTCGGGATTCGATAGAACTCGGAGATGCCTCGGATTCGGCTCATGATAGCTCAGAGGCGGAGCACATCCGATAGTCGGTCCGTCCGGTTGCAATGAGATGGGCGCATCTCGGGTGCCGTCTCACTGGTCTAGACGCTTCAATACGGGCCGAAGAGTTGCGATTGGCCAACGAAGAGTCCGTCGATGAACGAAAGTGTGGGGTGTTGGGGTTTGTTTCCGTTATTCGCCAAAACGGTCAAAGCCACCTTCAGCCATCCGGCAGTGTCAAGAGCCGCAGAGGCAGCCGAGAAGCGAACAGGCCTGCATGGCTCCGAGAAAGAAGCAATTCCGGGAGGGCGGACTGCAAGCCGGAATGCCGTTGTTGGCTCGTTTATTCGCCTGACAGCATATTGTTTGTGATGTGCGTCTATCTGAGGATCTGGGGGACATATTCTCTAGAGAGTAGATGGATTCCATGCATTCGACAAGCTGCGCAATGAATCTACGGGCGGTTGGATCAGCACCGGGGAAATCTAAGCTTGTTTTGGTACCATGAGATCGGTAGGATCTGTGGGACCATGGCAGCCCGTTTCAGCAGAATCATCTTTCACCAGTGCCAAGAAGAAGATGGGGCCGCACCCGAATCAAGCACGCTTGGAGAGCCGCGCCCCACAGTTGCACAGATGATTGGCTGAGGACTGCGGGGCCCCATGGCAACGATCCATACCGTTCCCAGGCCCACAACGGAGGAAGCCTCTCCTCAACCAACAGCTCCAGCAAAGCCCTGGCTCCTCGCTCTCGGCTCGGCTGGCTTCCAGACCTTCCAGACTCGTCGGTGGGCTTGGCAAGATGAGCCACACGGCGTTGACTCCTCTCTTGCGATTTGCCCGCATCGGCCCTCGTCTCTTCGTCCAATGGTTGATGTTTCTGGCCCAGACCCGCCGGGGCAAGCTTGCTCTTCCTCGTCTCGAGCTCCATGAAACCTTTCTCCGCCTGGCTGCCAGCCGACTCAGAGATCTCTGCCGTTCGCCCCAATCGATCTACTTCCCCGCCGCCTGCCGTACGCCATCTTGCCTGCCTCGTCGGCCTCGAGAGTCCGGTCTGGACCACTTACCCCTGCTCTGGCGGCCCGTTGTCTTGTGGTTGTTGGACCTCTCGCGTCCCTCTCATTGGCCAGCTTGATCATGAAGGAAAAGAGCACGGCAGTCAAAGTCAGGCTGTAGAAGGCTTACTCGACGGCGCCCCTCGGACACGGCCGGGCGGGTACCTGCACTTGACGTGCATGGCCGCAAGAGTTTGTCGTCTTCTTTGCAGTGCACCTCCCCTTCTCTTTCCACGTGACTCTGCAGGTCTCCATGTACTCGATCGTGACATGGAACCGAGACGGCAGAGAACGAGGCACGGTCATTTCCCCATCGGGTGGCTCTCAAACTACCCGTGTCTTGACTGATGGCGTCTGCCATCTGCTTCTGTCTGCTTCCGTGTTTGCCGTTCTCCTGTTTCGCCACCAATCAACCCATCAGACGACCTGAATCTCGCCCGCCTGCATGTTTGCTGATGTCCCAGCAGCACCAAGCCGGTTGCCGAGATGCAGCACGCAGGCGGAAAGTATGCCTGGCTTGGCAGGTTTGGAGCCTGATGTCGGGGTCGAGCCTGGGTGGGGGATGGCCGCGGGGTCCCCAGGACTGACCGGGGCAGAATCCACTGTCGGGCTCGCATGGGTTCCAGCTGATCTTCTCCATCGTGGGTTACGCCGGCATCCCGGTCACGGTTGTTTGGCTACTCCCGTTTCGAGCCAGGGACGAGTGATGCGGACAGGCCGAGAAGCGGAGGGCCTGTGCGGCGACGAGAAGCTGTCGACGACGACCAGGGAAACAACCTCAACGCCTGCGCAAGGGCCACCCTCGTGAGCGGCGACGGGCCCTTCTCGGCGCCTATATAACCAGACGGCCTCGACTGGCAAGTCCTCATGTCTAGTCCTGCTCTTCACTCAGCAACCACAGCAGCAGTCTTCAGACTCTCTCCTCATCTCTTCTCTTCTCTTCGCATCTCTTCGACAGAGCTTGCCTTGTAATAACAACCAAACCTGCCGGACAGAACTACTTTTTAACCCCCCACACTCGCAATAACTATTGCCTCTTTTCAGCTCTCTAGCTTCGAGCTCCACCAGTCAACATGTCGTTCAAGATCATCTTCGCCGCCTCTCTCCTGGCTGCCGCCGACCTCGTTGCCGGCCACGCCGCCATCATCAAGGCCGTCGGTGACGCCGGCGGCGAGGGCATGGCCCTCGGCGTCGACACTTCCACTCCCCGTACCGGCACCCAGCGCGAGCCCTTCCAGCAGGATGCCACCCGCTTCAAGGGCGCGCAGGCCGCCACCTTTGGCGAGACCCTCGCTGGGCAGAACAACCTCCAGACCGGCACCAAGTCCATCATGGCCGAGACGGGCGCTCAGCTCCCTCAGGTCAAGGCCGGTGGCAAGATCACCATGACTCTGCACCAGGTCAACGCTGACGGCGGTGGTGAGTGGTCAAAAAATAAAAAATAAAAAATAAAAAAAAAAACTCGACAAACTTGCTAACATTCCCACCTCCCCAACAGGCCCCTACACCTGCTCCCTCAACGCCGACGCCACCGGTGGGCAGTGGACCAGCATCAGGGTCAGCACGACCCCTCCCGGCCAGAACTCGCGCAACCGCGCTGGCGCCGCCAGCGACTTCCCGCTCGTGGCCGAGATCCCGGCCGGCCAGACCTGCACCGGCACCGTGGCTGGTCAGGAGGGCGTCTGCCTGGTCCGGTGCCAGAACGCGGCCCGCGCCGGCCCCTTTGGCGGCGTCGTGCCCATGCAGATCGCCGGCACCCAGACCAAGGCCCAGTCCCGCCGCGGCCTCGCCATGGCCCTGAAGAGGTCCGACGAGGAGCTCGCTCGCATGATGAAGCGCGCCGCCACGTTCGACATCACCAAGCTGTCACCCGAGGAGATCCAGGAGCTCCGCGAGGACGGCGAGATCGCCTAAACGGGCCAAGCCAGCCCCTTTTGGTCGCCGAGAACGTGCAACGACATCATGACCACATTCAGCATCGGAAAACCCGCGAAGCCAACTGGTTGGGTCACGGGCTCTGCTTGCTAATTCTTTTCCAACCCTCAGTATTGTTTTATTGGTATTTTTTATTAACACCTAGTTTGTAAATGTCTTGTTACTGTGGAAGAGAGGAGACTGGGGCCGTTGTGTAAGATTCCAGTTTGTACGAGTCCTGCTGGCACACATCCATCGCTGCCAGGCAGTAGCGAATATCCATTCCTTAGCTAGGTTGCTATCAATATCATCCATTCCTTTACGGCTGTCCAACGCGATCGACGACCGCCTACCTCGGCTGCTCGACACGGCAATCTCCATTCGGTCCGGCTGCCACCCAGCATCTCGGCAGAGGCCGCCTGGGCAATTTCTCTCGGCGTCATGGGGCAACCATGACCCTAGTGATCAAATAGCCTTTTAGCCACTGAGGAGCCGGCTGTCTACCACCCTATGCACAGATAAGCGCATACTCTCTACCAGATACAACCCGTCCTTTGCCTACGTGGCTGCCTATCTCCTGGAAGCATTTAATTTGACCATCATGTAGACAGTGCCACGCTGACATGGTAACATCGGATCTGAGCTATCTTCACCTCGAGCATGGAGTGATATGTGAACGCGGCACACGTGGCTGTGTAAGGTAGCTGGGCGACGCGGCACTTGTCGGCGGATACCTGGCTTTCAATTCCCGGAGGCGGAGCTGGGCCGGCAGAAACTCTCCACACCACGCCAAGAGCGTCGAGGCGTCGAGGTTCGCCGGCTCGAGGACACAGGCAGATCCCCGACAAGCCCGCCTACGCTGTCTCAACCGAGTGGCATCACGAGCACGCGGACGGAATGAATGGTTCCTCTTGGCAAAAGGGACGGACAGGAGGAATTTGCCGATCCCGTTGGGCTGTGGAGGCGGTGCAACCTCTCAAAGTGAGGAGGGTATGACGTCGGTGACGACACTCGCTTTCCGGATGCGGTAATACTGCACCAATCACTCAATTCGGTCTCGTGGAACCACGTACTCTGGCAGTCTGGTTTAATCCCCGGCAAGCAGTCGGACAAGTCGAAAGTGAAGAAGTGGAGGAAATGAAAAAAAAAAAAAAGGTCGGGAAGAGGACTGTGCTACCACATGTGGCAGGATTTGTCCTGCCCACCATCGCCAGGAATGGGGAGTGCGGGGAACGGGGGCGACAAGCAAAAAATGGGCAGCGATCCGATCGACAGACGTGGAAGGGCCTGGCCTGGCCTGAAGTATGTAGTTGCGCCAACCGGCGGCGACTGGCCAGTCACCCGCCCGGGCCCTACGTAATGTGAACTCTGAACAGACAAGCGCCTGCCTAGGCACGGAGGGTGCAGCCACGATCCCGTGCTCCTTCAACGCTCGTACGTGCTCTGCTCGGATTTTGATAAATAGCACCGTCTGCGGTTCCTCCATCCTGATCTCTTGGCCGGAATCCTGCAGTCCCCATCTTGCGTTCTGGACCTTTTGAAAAAAGAACGCGTCCTACACTGTACACATTATAAGCAACCTAGAAACAAGCTCCTAGTCCTCCTTCGGCAACAATGACAGGTTCGTCGCTTGTTTCCTGCATGACGTAGCTCGCTCTTCCTCTCGAAATGCTAACATGGCGCTGTGCCGGCACCACCAAAAACAGACGCAAAGACCACAGCCAAGGACGGCGTCGCGGTGCAGCCGGCCCCCGGGACCGAGGAGGTGGCACCCGGCATCGAGAAGAGCGCCGACAGCCCGCCGACGTTCAGCAACCCGTTCGTTAAGGACCGGCGCCAGAGCGACGAGTGGGGTGAGTGCCAATACGATTTTACCTATTGTGGCTCCCCTTAACCCTAACGCAACCATCCAGACGCCTCCAAGGTCCCTCCCAGCCGCTTCCAGAAACGCAAGGGCTCCATCTACTCGACGCCCGGCTCGCGCGACGGCCACGTGGACAGGAATTACGCGGCAAAGTTCCACGACCTGCACACGGAGAAGTACAGCAAGAAGGGCTGATGGGAGATGTTGGTTGGCTGCTGAGGGTGTCTGTGTTTATTATTTTCGCAGAATGACATTGCCGTGGTCGTCAGTTGGACGATGCTTACTCTGTGAATAGAGGTGTGGCTTTATGTAGTCGACCCCATTGTCATCGTCCCCTGTCACCTGATATCAGCACAGAACGAGGCAGGAAGCTGAACGGTGTTCGGACGCTATAAAGAAGCAAGCCTTCGGGGCGTATTTAATTTCTTGCCCCGTTGCTTGAAATGCTCGAAGTGAATAAAAAGAAGGAAATCCGACAAAAGAAAACAAATGAAGAGGCCTTCCTCATCTTCATCAGTGCCCGTCTGAAGGAATTGGATACATGCCCTGAGACGCCGTTATACCAGAACAAGACAAAAAATGATAGGGCCTCGGCCCAGAAAAGTCGGAAAATAGTAAAAGAGATATCGGTCCACACTTCACCGTTCCTCCAATTCTACATGCACAACCAACCCGGCATCAGAGTCGAAGCGCTCAGTCGTCAAGGTCGATCGCGTCTGGGTTTGCCGCCACGATGGGCACCACCGTCGGAGCGACGCTCTTAATGTTGCCCTCGGTGGCGGCCACGAAGCCGACGGGCGCCCGGGCCTGCCGCTCGGGCGCCTCCATGGCGTCCGTCACCTCGTCGTCGCCCGCCTCGGCGCCGTCTTCTCCGCCGCCACCGTTGGCCTGCTGCTGCGCCTGCTGGCTCCGGGCGAGGGCCTGGGACGCGATAAAGTTGACGTCCGTGTTGTACTTTGCCTGCACGGCGCGCTTGATGCGCAGCATCTCCTTGAACGTGTCCTCGTTGCCGTGCTGCACCTCGAACTGCTCCCACTTGGTCCAGAAGGCCGGCGTCGTGCGCGGGTCGCAGAACTGCGACGCGTGCCCGTAGATGGCGCGCGCCCGGTCGATCTCGCCCAGCCGCTTCTCCATGTCGGCGAACTTGAGGCACATGTCGCGCGCCTCGTCGTCGGGCAGCGCCGCGATGGCCCGCTCGTAGATCTGCCGCGTCGACGGCAGGCCAAAGTTGGACGCCGACTTGGTGATGTAGAAGTTGAACATGTCGGCCCGGTCCTCGTCCGACACGGCCCGCGTCGCGCGCTCGTATATGCGCATGGCGTGCCGCGCCAGCCCCCGCTCCTCCTCCAGGTTGCCGTACATCAGGTAGATGATCTTGGCGAACTTGGGCGGGCAGCCCTCGACCGCCTGCTCGAACAGGTCCCGCAGCCGCTCGATGCCGATCTTGCGGTCGACCGCCTTGGTCAGGTACATGTTCCAGAGCTCGAACGCGACCGGGTAGCTGAACAGGTCCAGCCCGCGCTCGTAGACCTTGAACGACTCCTCGTAGTAGTGGTGCTCCTCCAGCACCGTGGCGTAGTTGACCACCGTCTGCGGCGTCGCGATGCGCAGCTCGAATATGCGCTCGTACACCTTCTTGGTCTCGTCCAGCGTGCTCACGCTCTCGACCAGGTCGACGTAGAAGCTCCACAGCTTCCAGCTCTTGTGCACCCGCTGCTGCGGCGACAGCGTCTCGTCAAAGTAGTCGACCGTCGACCGCTTGGGCGCCTGCACCGCCTTGGCCATGATGCGCACGGCCTCGTCGAACTTGTCGTTGCGCAGCTCCATCTCGGCCCATTCGATCCACATCTCGGCCAGCTCGTTGACCGACTTGAACGGCACCTTGACCGCCTTCTCCATGATGACGCGCGCGTTCCGCAGGTCGCCGCCGCGCTCGTAGAACTTCGCGTAGTTGGCCCACAGCTGGTGGAACGCGCCCGTGGCCTTTTTGGGGTTGACGGCCGCGATGGCCTTGGTGTATGTGTCGACCACCTCCTGGTTGTTGTCACCCCAGAGGCCCACCCTCTTCTCCCACTCGGTCACGTTGTTGGGGTTCTGCCGCAGCAGCACGTCGTTGAGGAGGAACGGCCTCCGGTCCATCAGGTGCTCGAACCGCATCATGCGGATGTCGAGGTCGAAGTCGGCCGCCTCGTCGACCGCGCCCGTCTCGGCCCGCTGGCCGGCCACCTCCATCAACGCCCCGATGACCGACTCTTCAAACTCGGCGTACGAGTCGAACACGAGCGTGAAGTCGCGGACCGTCATGACCGTCGTGATGCCCTCCTCGAAGACGTCGCGCGCGCGCTCGAAGCTGCCGCGTCGGATCCAGTACGTCGCCAGCCCGACCCACAACTTCCCCCTCTGGTCGGCGAAGCGCTCGATGCCGCTCCGGACGACGCGCTCGGCGTCGATGCCGGACTCGTGGCTGGTCTCGACCTCGGTTGCGTGCTCCACCATCAGCTCGACCATCTCGCTCCAGAGCTCGTAGTGGCCCTTGCCGTGCTTGCTGACGAAGCGCGGCTTGTTCAGGATCTCGATGTACTTGCGCACGGCCTCGGTGTAGAGGCCGACCTGGACCAGCAGCTCGATGAAGTCCTCGGCGTCCTCGGGGTGGACCTGCATGTAGCGGCGCCAGATCTTGACTGCCGTCAGCCCGCCGGCCGAGTTCGCAAACGGCCTATAGAGGGCCCATATCCTGTTGTGCTGGGTCACGGGCAGGGCGCGCAGGGCGCGGTCGAAGGTGTGGCGGGTGAGGGTGACGAGCGGCTGCTTCATCAGGAACTTGAGGTACATCTCCCAGATGCGCGGCATCTTGTTGAGCAGGATCAGAGCGCGCTCAAATAGGGCGTTGACCTTGCGGAACTCGGCGGCGAAGACGGCGGCGTTGAGCTTCGCGACGTGTTTCGTCCGAAAGATGAGGTACTGCGGGACCGGACGTCAGCTCATGGTGCGGGGAGCTCCGCGACGGGCGAGGCAGGAAAACGTACCATCTTCCACAGCTTGTACGACCGTGGCAGCTGCACGCAGGCCCTCTCGAGCACAAAGGCCTGCTCCTCGGGGGTGCCGTGCTGGACCTTGTAGTTGATGTAGGCCAGCCATGGCTTGGTGCTTCCGGGGCTGCGGAGGATGTCCTGCTCGTAGACGTAGTCGTCGTCGGTCTGGAGAGGCGGGTGTCAGCAGGATGGAGAAGTGGCAACGAGAGAAGAGAAGAGACGACGACGCACCACCAGGCGCAGATCGGGCTGTCGTTGTCGGGCGGGCGAGACGGCCACAGAGGCTGGCCCTGGCCCGTTGGCGCCAGCGATGGCTGTCTGGGGCGGCATCGTGGCCGTTTTGCGCCTCGGATTCTCCCTCCAGAAATCTAGCCAGCCAGCCAAGCAGAGTCTCGGTGGAGGAGGGAGTGTTTCGGTCTGGGCGCCCGCATCAAACCATAATTGGCGCGTTGGTGCAGCGACGTTTCGAGTCGTCAATCCGCCCGGCTGGGTCGTGCGATTTCCGTCTGTTGTCGTCCAACCGCGTTCCCAGCCTTGGCCACGCTGCGTGAAAATTCATGCGCCAGCCCTTCTGGGGCTTTGCGGCGGGACCGCGGGACCTCGGGAGCTAGACTGGTGCTGCGAAGTATTGCCGAATCGCCTGCATGTGGTGGTACCGCAGGGTACATGGGCTGGCCGATGCATCTGCGCCACATAGAGTGACTGACAAGTGTCTTGAGGTACTGCGGGTCCGCCACCGATAGCCGATACTTGGGCGTGCTGCACAAGCCCTGTCCGAGAGTTGGAAAGCCAGAACTGTACCTAGCGTCATGGCGGAACCTCGTTGCCACGGCTGTTGAGCTGGGCTGCCGGCCAGGCTTGGGCTGTACTACGGCAAACGTTCTTGTTCCTGCAAATACTACGTTGTCGACGGCTAGTGGCCTTATTGATTTATCCTGCCAGGTAGCGTGACTCGTGGGTTTTATACTGAACGGACAGCTTTGCAGCTTTGTGCAGGTAGTTCCCCTTGCGCATCAGGGCCAAATCCTTATGAAGCCCGGAACCCTCGGGGCAAGGCTACCCGCAGAATTTGAAAACATGTACTTTGGCCGTCTTGCTTCGAGGACGAGTATAAAGGCATATTAACAAAGCAGCTATAAGGCGTGTGCCAATACGAGCGTGTTACAAAAATCCCGAGAAAATGCCCCATCCAGTGCTGCAGAGTCTGGCCGACAACGGGTCAGGTCGGGCGTGTTGAAAGGTTGAGTTTGGTGGGAGAGCGCCGGAATTTCAGCGGGTACAGGCACCAAAGGCAGTATCCAAGGCCCACTCCGCCGCGCTCAGCAGTCCAGATCCACACGCCGCTCGGCAGCACAGACGTCACGGCAAGTCGGCGGCTCCAACTCGCACCCTCCCGTACTGCCAAACCCGTCTCCGACCCGGCACGAGATTCGAGAATATCCGCACGACGGCCCTCGGCCCGTGACATAGCCACATCCTCACCGCACACGAGAGCATTCGCGACAAGCCCAATTCGCCATGTCTGGAGCTGCTGTGAGGCCACCCTTCTCCCTCCGATGCCGAGTACCCCCGAGACGCGCACCGGAAGCTTACCACCGACCGCACAGGACCGCGAGGCCGTCTTCCCGACCCGGCAGTCGCTGGGTCTGATGAAGGCGAAGCTCAAGGGCGCCGAGACGGGCCACAGCCTGCTGAAGCGCAAGAGCGAGGCCCTGACCAAGTTTGTCTCCCGCCTTGTCAGCACTGCAAGCATGGACTAACACTCGTTTCTCTCGTCAGGCGATTCCGAGGTACGAGCCGGTAGCTTTCGAGGGATGGAAACATGCTGGAGGACTGGGACAACGGACAAGAGCGGAGCCGAGCTGACCATTACAGAAATCACCCGCCGCATCGACGAGGCCAAGCGCAAGATGGGCCGGGTCATGCAGATCGCCGCCTTCTCGCTGGCCGAGGTGACGTACGCGGTCGGCGGCGACATCGGCTACACGGTGCAGGAGTCGGCCAAGTCGGCCCGGTTCCGAATCCGCGCCAAGCAGGAGAACGTGTCGGGCGTGCTGCTGCCCGCCTTTGAGAGCTACGTGGCCGAGGGCACAAACGACTTTGCCATGACGGGCCTGGGCAAGGGCGGCCAGCAGGTGCAGCGGTGCCGCGAGACGTACGCCCGCGCCGTCGAGGCCCTGGTCGAGCTGGCGAGCCTGCAGACGGCCTTTGTGATTCTCGACGAGGTCATCAAGGTGGTCAACCGCAGAGGTGTGTATTTGGTCTCTTGTCGTGCGGAACGTCGCTAACTCTTTTTCTCCAGTTAACGCCATGTGAGGCATTCCGAGACATGACATGGATGACATGATTCTAACCACTTTCACCACAGCGAGCACGTTATCATCCCCCGAACGGAGAACACCATCAAATGTTTGTGCGCCTGCCCTGCCCCTATGACCTACTGGATGCTGACCGCGTGGACTAGACATCAACTCGGAGCTGGACGAGCTCGACCGTGAAGAGTTCTACAGGCTGAAGAAGGTGGCGGCCAAGAAGGTCAAGGACAACGAGGAGGCAGACAAGGAGATGGCCGAGAGGAAGGCGGCGCTGGCCGGAAAAGACGACGGGCCAAGCCAGGAGTCGGCCGATGTGCTGGGCGGCCAAGAAGAGGAGGACGTCATTTTCTGACCATGCTGTAGCTGGCCGGTTTGCGTCCGAATAATTGTATTTCCCTAGTTCTGTGGTACCTGGAAATCACAAGGCGATAGCCGCAAAATGCGTGGCGAGATGTATAACGCTTGCTGGCGAACGAATACATCGTGGAGCCAAAGCCTACTGCCGCTGGTACGTGACCTTGATGACCTTGCCCTCGTCCCCCAGCGTCATGCCGGCCGTAGTCTCCTTGGCGGCGATGGCGCCGGCCTCGGCCTCGTACTCGACAAACGCCAGCCCGCGGCGCCCCGGCACGATGCGCACCTCGCGGAACCCGGGGAAGCGGCTGAACACGGCCGTGAGCGCGTCCACGTCCAGGCTGGCCGGCAGGTTCTGCACGAACAGCGTCTTGTTGGGCGGCAGGTACTCGTCCGGAACCGCTGGCGGTGCGGCCGCGGGGCCCGTCGGCTTGAGCCCACGCGGCGCCGCCCCTGCCGCTCCCGTCGCGGGCTTGCCGCCGCGTGCCGCTGCTTGCTGCTTGTTTTGCGCGGCCGTTGCTGCCTCGAGGGCTTTTTTCTTTTCTGTTTCGTTTTTCGCATCTACCGTCAGTCTCGAGCTCAATAGAAAATCCTAGGACTACACCCCCAACGCACCCATCTCGGCAACCCGCCGCCGCTTGTGCGCCTCAAACTCGTCGGCGTCGCCGGCCGCGCGCACCGTGGCGTCGGAGCGCGTGCGCGCGATGGCGAGTTGCATGGGCTTGTCGAACAGCTCAAACCCCTGCACCTCGTCGACGGCGCGCTGGGCCGAGTCCGGGTTGTCAAAGACGACAAACGCCTGCCCTTTCGCCCGGAAGTGCGTCTTGGCCACGATGTCGACGATGGTGCCGTAGTCGGAGAAGATGGTCGTCAGCACCTCCTTGAGCGCCTCGGGCTTGACGCGCTCCTCGAGGTTGCGGACGTAGACGCTGCGCCAAGTGTTAGCGAATCCGGGTCGGGGAGGCTTGCTGTGACATGCTGCTTTAAAGCATGGTCTTCCGGCCCGGGGCAAACGCAGTGTCGGAGTGCAATGACACATACGTCGAGATCGGGGGGTTTTCCGCCATTTTGCGTTGTTCGGTTGGCTGGGTTCAGGTTGAAGTATTCCGGTTGTTTTCGTGGTGGTCGAGTCTCGGTTCGCGACGGAATTGAATTGCCTGCCCGATGCGGCTCTATGGCCCGCGATAAGATAGGAGCAAGCTCGGGTGGGGCGTCGTGCGGCTGCCCATTTCTTTTTCCTGCTGGCGCACACAACTGGCGACGGGACATAAAAAGAGCAAAAACATCTTGTTCACCTCACATCAATGTCTTGGTTGGTAGGATCAAAAACGCCAGGAAACAGAGGTTTTCGCTCCAAAAACGGACGCCTCTCTCCCCTTTGCTCACAACTAAACGTTCCCTACCGTCCAACGGCCGTCTGCTGCGCACCCTACATACCATTTGTGTTACAACTCATACGCATCATCAGCAAGTCTGCACTCCGTA
This sequence comes from Magnaporthiopsis incrustans, assembly GCA_003049425.1. Lineage (NCBI taxonomy): Eukaryota > Fungi > Ascomycota > Sordariomycetes > Magnaporthales > Magnaporthaceae > Magnaporthiopsis > Magnaporthiopsis incrustans. The sequence goes on along the minus strand of PYSR01000104.1, from coordinate 98,340 downwards.
GGGTTGACACTCCAGGCCGCCTACCTAATGGCCTCCTCCCCACCACCGGTCGTAACAACCTCATCTTGATATTTATGGAGTTTCACTGTCGACTCATAGCAACATAGGAGCAAGTATGACTATATTTAAGCTTTCAATTTGCAACGCTACCAAATATATACGATGATGATTACATGCCAGCATCAAGCACTACCACATCATCGTCCGCCTCCTCGCTGTCCTACTCACCCCCGCCCTCGCCGTCCAACTCCATGGGGTCGTTAACGGGCTCCAGGAGCTGGACACGAAGTTTAAATTCCACCGGTGCTTTATAAGAACATTCCCAATTGCCTGCCTCCGTTACCGGACCCTCACAATCCCACTGCATATTAAACGGAATACCGTTAATAACTATAACCACTTTAAGCCCAAAACGTCGTCTTTCCTGCTCTGCCTCCATTTTCGATCGATGCTGCCAGAAAATCCCTCTCGCCAATACCTGCGTCTAGCCCAAGATAACGCAATAAGGGAGGCGAACTTGTTTTTCTGCTCTACCGTTCCTATCGCTGCTTGCTTGGTGGAAAAGAAGAAGACCCCAGTCTTCTATCTTGCGGGAGGGGTGCCCTTCTTATGCTGAATCTGTGCCCTCAACAAATGCAATGGATGTCTCCGTCATATCCTTCCTATCCTTCCTGCCTGTCGTTCCGTCTCAACCTAATCCCTAAATCGCCTGCCGATACTTTTCTAAAAGATTCCCGCTGGAAAGTGTGTAGAAAGAAGGGAAAGAATCCTATCCTTCCCGAGGGGACCTGCCCCTTTTATGCCTTCACTGCCAACCCATCAGGCCCGATCCATTTCATTATGGCTCAATGAGTCATCCTGTAATGCCCTCTCCCTCTGGTCCAATCATTCGCCCCAGTTCTTGACGCTCCGCTGTAAATGGATCGGCACCTTTCTTGATGTTTCTGAATGGCAGTGCCCCAACTCCCTCTCCTCTTCCTTCCAGTCGCTGCGTTCCTAGTCCTGTGCTCCGACTTCCAGGCACGGCTGTTACCTTTTGACAGACTCGGTGCCCTCGTCAAGCCTCCCTTCGGTCAGCCACCCTCGCTTCGCTCATCAGCCACTCTGTGCACTCATGCATCTGCGCGCGTTCCACTGCTCCTCGCTCACGCTCACATGCTCTGCCCAACGCTGCCACCTATGCCAGCGCGTCGTCCCTCCAATCCCCGGGTTTCAACCTCGGGCCTCTGGCTGGGTCACTGTTGCTAGCCGCCCTTTTTTGTGTTTGGGATGTCGAGGCTGTGCAAAGCTCGTTACGCTCCCCCTGTGGCTTCACTTTTGTATGGTAAAGGGAGACTAAAGGTTTGGTCTACCGGAGCAAGATGGCCGTGTGTTGACTAGGACCACACACGGTTTAATCTTACTTCTCCTTGCGGTCGTCCCTCTCTGCCTCCTTCCAGCCGCACGGTCTACTACGCTCACATATTCGCAAGATTATTGTTACGACCAAGGCGTAGGGTGGCTACGAAGGGCGGAAGGGCAAGACCAGAGAAGGGCTAAGACCTGTTGTAGCGCGGCGCGTCCTCGCAGGCTGACCGCTCCAGGACCCACCAATCGCGTGGTCACGTGACGTTCACAGGAATTTAGCCCTTGGCGATTGGGCTCGGTGTGCCGCACCGATTGTTTACTTTGTCACCACCTTTATATCGTATCTTCGAGTTGAGGGTTTATACTCCCCAAAAGGAAAGCGAACTGTGCTGTGTTAGTTCTGCTTCCTATACATTCCATAACCCTAGCTAGTATGCTGGTCGGATTCGCTCCTCCTGGTGTTACGGAGCCGGACCTGGGTAGCAACCGTTACACCAAAGCAAAAGGGAACGTTGTCGTATCGAGGGCTACGACGTGCCAGGTTCTTATATAAGGGATCGCACCGTGACACCTGGTAAAGGCGGCGCGCGCGCGTTTTGTAGCACGGGCATGGCAACCTGTAGTTATTTTCAAGGAGCGGAGGGATCGGACAATAAATAAAACTCAGGGCAAAGCCCACACACCAAGATCCCGTCCTTCCTCGCTAGAACGCGGCAATATTTCATCAAGCGACCGCCTCGTTACGCATCCCTAAACGTGAACAAGCATATCCGCAGTCAATTTCGTCCAACCGCAATACGCCTCGTCCAGCCGCTCCTCCTCGGAAAGCAGGTCGATGTCCACGGCGAACAGTTTAACCCACAGATCGCCCTTGTCCTGATCGACGGGAGCGGCAGCGACAGCGTCCAAGACCTCGGCGTCGGCAACGAGGAACATGCGGTCCGCAAACGGCCCCAGGTTATCACGCCAACCTGGCTTGCCGAAAGCTTCGTCCTCGACGCCTTGTTGTTCCATGGCGCCCATGTCGTGCATCACGGGGGGTTTTCCATCGGGCCCCGGGGCACCCTCCTTGAAAAGCTCGCGGAGCTGGTCCGGCGGGGCGTTTCGAGCTGCGCTTGGTCGGAGCGGGGGTCCAGGCGGAAGAGCTCCCTGGCCTTGGGCGCGGCCTCCCAAATCTCGCATTTTCTGCGGCTACGCGCGTCCTTGCCGCTATTATCCACAGGGTCGTAACCATATCTGCGTAGGATTTCGCGGTCGGTATGGTCGTGGATATTGTCGCGGATGCTTTTCAGCAGGGTGTTCCAGCTTGCCTCTGTATTCCCTCCGTACGCCGTGCGGTAGATAGTGAAGCCCCAATTGTATTGGCGCCAAACAGTTGGGTCGCCGTCGCTCCGGGGCCGGACGGTAACGCATTGGGCGATGTCGGAGAGGGATTCGCTCATAGCGGAATAGCTGTAGGGATTTCAATTGGCAGTAAAAGACGCGCGAGCAAAGGCAAGGTCGGATGTGGAATGCTTTCGCTGGTGTTCTCGAACATGGGATATTTAAATGTTGTTTGCAGCTGGCTTGGCGGCTAGGCACCAGACTGGAGCCTAAACGCCCTCGCTGGTTTGACTGCATGTTTTATTTTTCCTTACCGTTTTCCACGCGACGTCATCCCGCGAACATGCCATGGCTACGAACTCATGTCTGCACGCTCTTCATCGGGCAGCCGAGCCCAGTGCCGGCGCAGCGGTTGGGACGTCCGCCCCGAGCAGGTAATCCAGACACCTTTGCAGCGGAGCAATCACCTCCCTCAGCATCTCCTGGCGCCAGCGGTCCGCAGGCGTGATCTTGTGGCCGAGGAGGCACCAGGCCACCGCGGCAGAGTAGTCGATGCCGGCTTCCCCGGTCACGTGTTCCAGCCACTCATATGCGGCCGCATTGTCGTACACTGCCAAAAGGTGCTCGCTTTCAACTGGTGGATACTTTGCTCGACATGACTGTGACTCAAGCGAGCAGCTGAAGCAGAGTTCTAGCAGCGTGATGCCAAGTCGGGAAAGCGAGCAGCTGGAAAAGGAAGAAGGGGTCGAGCTGGCCTGCGAGGTGGGGACTGCAGCGAGGGCGGCGAAGGGACGTCGAATGTGGGGTTGGTCCAAGGGAAAGACGTGTGGGCTGGCGTTGTCCTTGTGGAAAACGATGGAGGTCTTGTCCAGGCTGTGGGCTTTGTGGGTACTGGGGAGCCAGGGAGAGTCGTGGAGCTGCAGGAAAGAGGACGCCACGATCAGGGCGATGGTGTAGCGCTGGGTGCGGGTCGGCGGCGGCTTCACGTCCCCGCTGATGATCTGCGCGAGGGTCACGGAGGCGGGGACGTCGTCGTGCTGGGCGACAGAGTAGACGTAGTACCGCCGGTCGTCGTCAGGGAGGTGGAGGTAGCCGTGGCACGAGGAGCAGCCCGGGTCGGCGAGGGACTCGCAGAGAGTGCTGATGGGTCCGAGGGGGTGAGACGAGGGGCTTGTGGACGGAACCGAAGGAGATTGCCTTGGGCTTCGGTGTCAGTCCTTAGAGCCGGAGAGAAGCAAGAAGGGGGCGACTCAGCGTACTTCAGAAACCGAGCCCTTGGCTTTTGAAGCCCTGATGCCTGCGTCATCGACCGGATGGCCACTTTGGGCGCGAATTTTGCCGTAGGGGCAGGTCTCCGGTGACCCGGCAATGAGGTTGCCGTTTTATCCAGCATGCTGACGCTCTTCTCAACAAGCTCTCCGTCGTCGCCCTCCACAATCCTGGTCTTGCACACCGTCCAGGTACTGCCAGTACTAGCGCCAGCGCTGCTCTTCCCCTCGGTTGTAAAAAGCACGTGGAAACCGGGTTTCTCCCCGCTGGTACCGGTGACACGACACTGGAGCAGCAGCTCAGCGGCATGCTGGTCTCGGCATTGGCACCGGCACGCCGCTGCAAGGGCCCGAAAGAAGGCCGTCGCCGTCCGCCAGAAGTTGCAGAGGGCGGTATCGATGGCGGAGGCCCGCTGCGCTACCGCCACCTGCTGGACCAGATCTGCATCCTTGTCGCTAGAGTCGAGCAGTTCTGAGTGAACAGACTGTTAATTCCTAGCTCGAGTGTTGTCCTGTAGCTCGGGATAAGGAGATAACGTACGTTCTAACTTCCCATGGAAATACGTCAACTCGTCAAAGAGGCTCCTGCGACTGCTCTCTCCTTTGGCAAACTTGAGTTTGTAAAGTTGGAAAGTGGCATTCTCTTTGCTCAACGCGCCTTTGAATCCAGCCACACTCGGCACTGCCTGCAGCACGGAGGGATTCAAGTCAGCTGGGTCTCCTGGCTCGGTTTCTTGTCCTCTCTCTCCTCCTTCGTCTCTCCCACCTCCTCTCCTACTTCTCTTTTTTTTCACCTCGCTTCACTGTTTACTTGAGGTTAAAATAGAACGCACTCCTACCGTCGTGTCCAGCCTCTCTTGAACGGCGTCAGAGTCGAATGCGAGCACCGCCCTAAGCTTTTCGAGAGTTTCCCCCATGCAAACGACGTAACTCAAATACATCTCATAAGAATCCCCGAGTCTCTTCTCGAGGCAACGAGAGATGTGGGCGTCCTTCCAGCCCTCTCCCGCCGGATGAGCCAGCAGGAGGCTGACCGTATCGTTATCGGAAACGATAGGAAGGAGGAGCTGGCGTAAATGCCGCTTCAGAGCCAGCTCATGGAACTTGAGCTCTTTTTCGCACTTGGTGTGCTCGGCCCTGATGGTGACGTAGAGCTTGGCCTTCCGCGCTACTCTACGGTAGCCGTCCAGCGCCGATACGGCGATAGGGAACGCGCCGAGGACGGCCCCGGCTATTTCGAATCCTGACATCCCGCTAGGAGACAGGGGCTGTTTGAAAGGAATGGAGTAGAGGACGTTGGTAAATGGTGGGAAGAAGCAGTGATGACAGTCGTAGCGAGGAAACAGCGCAAAGGAAGCTGAATGGGTGAAGAAAGGCTGTGAGAATGCGGGGCAGCCATCAACGAAAGAATACCTAAATGGTATTCGCAGCCTGATGCGGGGTTACTTGTCGTCGTTGAACGCAACTTGGGATTTTCGCTCACCATCATCCCAGATCCTCGTCCCTCGTCGCTCGCTCCCAGTCTCCCGCCCCGTTGCCTGGATGGGCCTGTCTGGACGGATTCCGTCGCCCAGCGTAACTCTATCACCGATCCCTTGACAGGACAAGCAGTCAACCACCATGGGATGGCGTCCCTGGTTGACGAAACCATCTCGAGCCGCAGCTTTCGCGTTCGACAGCTGTTCCGAGACCTGGTTGATCGCCTCAGGTTAGAGAAGGCGGCGTCAGTTGATGCCGAAACCGCCAAGGAGGGTTACGCCGGAAAAGTCGTCGATGCTCTCGATCGATTCAATCTCTGGGCGGGTAACATCGGGGCGCTGCTCGCGCCCACGTCGAGGCTCTCGCTCGACCAGCGGCTGGCGGATGCCCCTGAGACCAAAGAGGAGATCTGCCAAGAGCTTAAGGAGCTCGCTGAGGCGATTGAAGACTGTAGGCAGCACTGAGTCACTGACCCTCGGCTCAACAAGCGTCAGACGTCTAATCACAATCTCTATTATAACAGTGACAGAAGCCATCCATAAGCAGTGCCTGACCGGTGACTTGGACGGTGGAGCCGTACTGATACCGGTTGAAGACCACCCCAATGGCGGCGGAACATCGGAAGGGGAGCCAGGAAAGAAGCTGGGAGAGCCGGACAAGAAGCCATTCGACGACGTCTCCTCGCTCCTGGATGTCATCTCCGTGTACATGGAGTCCCTCTTCCGACTTGCAATGCTGGTCCGCAAAGCCGGTCCTCGCGACAGGTTCAAACACGCACTGCAGGTCTCGGAGACGACCTTTCCCGACGACTTCGACATCAATTACCTACGAGAAAAGCACCCGAAACTGCGGCAGCCCGAGTTGGGGTGGCTCCTGAAGCGGCTAGGAGGCGCGAACGCAAAGAGGCGCCAGTTCATGAAGTACTGCCGCGATCACAGCGCGCGACTCTCGGCGGAGCCCCGGCAAGAGGCAGCGGCAACACAGGAACGAGTCGTCCCCGCACCCACAGAGCTCCTGTCCAGCAAGGCCACAACGTTCGTTCCGCAGGGGTTGGCGGCTGCTGCTGTTGCTCTGCAGGCCGGCGGCGCCGTCGACGACGAGCCCGAGGAAGAAATGGTGTCACAGTTTTCCGCCTCAACGACCACCAACGCACTCTCCGCCCTGAAGTTACCGAGCCTGGAAGACCTGTCACCGGATGGGGAGCCAATCGAGTGTCCCATCTGCCACACGATCCAGAAGTTCCGGCACGACCGAGCATGGCGGGCGCACGCCTTCCGGGACATGAAAGCCTACGTCTGTATCGCGGGCCTCGACTGCAACGAGATGTTCGGTGATCGAAACACCTGGTTCGAGCACGAGCTTCATCACCACCGAGCCAGACATATCTGCAAACTCTGCACCGGCGGCGAGCGGCTGTCGTCTGTATCCAAGATGCAAGATCATTTCCGGTCTTGCCACTGCCAGTTTTCGGAAGCCCAGGTCCAGATGCTCATCGAGTCGGGGAGAGAGCCCGTGACAGAGTTCAAGGCAAGCGACTGTCCGTTCTGCGACGAGTGGGTGGACCGGCTGAGGGCGGAGCTGGACCCGAAGGGGAAGGATGTGGCGGGCAAAGCGCCGGGACAAGACGCAACCGTCACCGCGAGCCGATTCAGGAGACACGTTGCGGCCCACCAGGAACAGCTCGCAATTTTTGCGATGCCCCGCGCTGTGGGAGACGACGGCAGTGACGATGAAGATGGTGATGAAGACATTACAAACTCAAGGGCGGTCGCGCCCACGACAGTGTTGGATTCGGTCGAGGCGGACGGAATTCAGGATGGGGCACAAATGATGGAAGCAGACGAATCAGCGAAAGCCATTCTTGAAGCTACAGCGTTGGGAATCGAATCGGAATTCGACTGGCTCGACGGCGCCCCCGCCACGGCCACCCATGCCCCCAGCTCCGTTCACGAAATGCACGAGCTGCGCGAGCAGTTCCTTCCGCCCGAAGACTTACGGGACCGTTTTGCCCTATACAAAAAAATCCGATTCGAAAAAAAGTTTGACGAGGACCAGCACGACGCCGACGGCAAATTAACGGAGGAGTCGACCTGGCTGCACGCTCGAAGGGTTTTGATATGCGGCGGGCAGCAAAAGGACCTTTGGCGCGAAATTTGCGATCTTAACCTGTATTCGGACGAAACGTTCCCCCAAAAGCGCAAGGCTTTAAGCAACGAGCAGATGCGCCAGGTCGGAAACACACTCCGGGAATTGCAACAGGCCGAATACGACCCTGACCATTTTGAAATCACGCTGGTGCAACTGGACGAAAAGCTGCGAACCCTGACAGACGCCGGTAACGGCGCCCGGGTTGAGCGCAAGAAGAAGCCGCGCGTGTCCCTTACCGCTTACTACAAGCGGTCCCCGAAACCCGGCGTCGGCGTCGAGCATTTAATTAAGGATAGAGAGCAAGGAGAGTGGCTGGTGGCGGTACCGGTGATGGCAATACCTGCTGCTGCTGCTGCTACTGCTGCCGCCGCCGCACCGCCGGTTGCGCCGCAGTAGTGTCACGGCTCCCAGGGGGTCGCGTGACCAGCCCACGTACGGGCCTCCCAGGCCACCCTATCTAGATAGCAGGTTCCTCGCAGGGCCGCCTGGCACCTCTTCCAAATACCAAAAGCTCTCATAGTGTGGATCACATCTTTGTTCACATCATGTCCTACCCCACGACGAACCCGAGGAGCGTCACAACTCTGGCACTCGAATCCGGCAGTCTGCAAATGCTTCGCTTGCGCTGATATGATAACTACTGTCACGCTGCGCGCGCAGCCACAAGTATATATAACGAATACAACCAGCAGCCGGGAAATTTAGCACTTCACCTATTCCAATCCTTGTCCGCGGCCCCCTTTTGCTTGCCGCTTGAGCTCTCTAATATCTGGGCACACGAGGACGGCATTCCAACCATCAACTTCCCCCGCCCCGTCTCTTGTAAATAATGCCCTCCTACTGCATCAGGGTAGCCCCCTCCTTCTCGTCGGCGTTGGGCTGGTCGAGCGCGAGCTCCTTGCGCAGATCCGGCAGGAACCTATCTATCCGCTTCCACGTCTCCACCCACAGCTTCTCCTTGGACGGGTCCTGCTTGGGGGCGACGAGCAGCCCGCTGCTCGACATGAAGAGCAGCACATTCTTGAGGTTTTCGGGTACGGCCTCCTCCTAAAGAACCGAATGTCAGCGTCACGATAGGGCCGAGAAAAACAGGCTGCAAACTCACAAGACTGTCGCCCTGCCCGCTGTTCATCAGCCGATCCATTATGTCGATGATCTTGAGCCACAGGTCCAGCATGCCGTCCCACTCGGACAGCAGCACCAGGTACTGCAAAAACACCTTGCACAGCAGCGACGCCGCCTGCACCCGCGTCTCGCTCATGCCGTCGCGGTCGCTCGAAAACACCTCGGGCTTGAGGAGCCGCAGGATCAGCGGGAAGAGCACCTCGCCAAAGATGGCCGTCCACTCGCGGTGGTCGCTCGACGTGATGTCGGGCGACAGGAGCGACCGCTGCAGCGACGAGAAGGCCAGGTGCCGCACCTCGCGGCACGGGTTCGTGCACTGCGCCGTCAGCGCCTCAAAGACCGGCAGCCAGTAGGCAGCCCACGCTGGAATCGTCGTCAGTTGCATGCTCGAGCCGTCTGCTGTTGTTGCCTGTGGTGGTGGTGGTGCCTGGTTTGCTCCCGTACCTTCGTTGTTCTCCAGGAGCGACTGGCTCATGAGCTGAGGAATGCGAGAGGTCATGCCGTATATGAGGTTGACGGCCTTGACGCCACGCTTCACAACGGCATTATCGCTAGAGAGAGTTAGCCTGGGAAGATTGGTATTGTAGACATGGCATTAGGGCGTGAGGGAAGAATGGTATTGTAGACACGCCATGGAACCATACCTGGCCTTCTCCTGCTTCGACGGCGCCTTACGCTGCCTACGCTCGACGGCCGCTTTCTGCTCGAATTGGGAGCCGACGTGGGCGGCCGTGGCAAACTCGTTCAGCAACGCGATGGCAGGCCTGTAGTTGTCCGCGATGACGGCCAGCGGCGACTCGCTCACGCCGTTTTCGAGAATCTCAAACACCGTCGGCGCGGCTTTGGCGCTCGGAGCCAGCGTGCCCATGATGGCCCAGAAATCCGGCGACGTCATGATCTCGTTCCTCAGCGGGCCGGGCTCGTCGACGCAGACCTTGATACCCTGGAGCAGCACCTCGGCGGACCTGGCGAGGGTGTCCTTGGAGAAGCTCGACACGGCATGCAGCAGCACCGGGGCGCGCACAAAGTCGAAGTCGTAGCTGGCCTTGAGCAGCTTGAACAGGTAGAAGGACGTCCTGCCGACGAGAACTGCGTTGTAGGTGGCGGCGTCCCGGAGGACGGCCTGCAGCGAGTCGGCCACGCGCTTGCCCACCAGCTCGATCGTCTCGGCGTCGCGCAGCGCCAGCACCGTGCAGAACTCCATGATGTACACCATGGCGGGGTCGTAGGTCGGTGTGCCCTGCGGCTTCGGTCCGTTGGCGGCGACGGCGCCGGGCGGGATGTTGTCCGACTTGACCGTGATGACGACGCCGCTGTCCTCGGGGATCTCGGCGATCAGGGAGTCGACCAGCGACTCCAGGCTCTCGCCGGAGAGGCTGTTGATGTTGGCAAACACGTCGCCCATGTGGCAGGCGTTGACGCAGTCGACGGTGCACAGCGTGCAGTCGAGCTCCTCGTCCGACGGCTCGGGCGGGTCGTCGGCCGCGTAGCTCGAGATGTACGACGTGAAGGCCGAGAAGAAGCCCGTGTCGGCCTGCTTGGAGCCGCGGTCGATGACCAGCGACGGGCTCTGCAGCGGGATGGCTGGCAGGCTGATGCGGCTCGCGTCGCTCGAGAAGAAGGGCGGGATCAGGGAGTTGACGAAGAGGTTGAGCCAGATGCGGATCACGTACTTCCAGCTCTTGCGCACCACGTGCTCGTTGTCGCGCACGACGCGGAAGAGCACCAGCGTGGCCAGCTGCGCCCTGAAGTCGCGGCCCAGCTTGACGGCGAGCTCGCTGACCATGACGCTGTTCTCGGCCACCTGCACCTCAGTGTTGAGGCTCGTGTTGCTCAGCGTCTCGCTGCCCAGCGTCGTCATGTGGCTGAGGCAGTAGATGATCTGGTCCAGCGCCTCCGTCACCCCGTACCGCGACGCGATGCGCGCGCACTCGTCGAAGCCCGCGACCACCCGCTGGAACACCGTGTCGTCCGTGGCCGACATGAAGACGTACGACAGCGTGGCCACGATGGGCTTCCACGTCGCCGCGAACATGTCGGCGTCGTACACGTTGGTGTTGCACTCGATGAGCGGGCCGGCCGCCTCCGTCTTGGAGAGCAGCTCCCTCCAGGCGTAGTCGAAGGCGTGCTTGTTGTCGTGCTCGTCCGGCAGGATGATCTCGTTGTACTTGATGGCCTCGAAGATGGTCTGCAGATACTCGGCCGAGAAGTCCTTGCCGCCGTTGGTGCCCCGCAGGTTGCGCGAGAACTGCTCCAACGTCATGCGCTTGTCCTCCTTGAGGTTCGGGTTGTGCTGGTCCGTGTTGAGGATGATGATAGCATACGACAGCACGTAGATCGAGTCTTCGTCGGCCACGTCCTGCGAGTCCGTCTTGGCGTAGTACTTCTTGGAGAAAATTTGCACAATACGCTCGATCAGCGGTGCCTCGCCGGGGAGACGGAAGGTCTCGAGCATCAGCCGCAGGGACTCGTCCACCCGCTTGCCCCTGAAGTCGAACTGGTCGATAAACTCGTCGAGGAAGGCCTCGTTGCCCTTTTTCGCAAGGAAGTCGCCCAGCACCGCCTTGGACACCCGGGTGGTGCCTCTCAGGAAGCTGGCCACCTCCTTCGGGTCTTTGAGGTCTTTGATGACGCCCTTGTCGTGGAGGAAGGCCAGGCCGCCCTTGGGGCTCTCGTTGAACTTGCTGGTCCCCTTGATGATGATGCGCTTGCGCCGCCTCTGCTCTCTGAGCTCGACCGGGTCGATCAGCCCCTCCAGGACCGGCGGCTCGTCCAGCCGCTCCGCGATGAACTGGATGAAGCGCAGCAGCGCATCCAGGCACAGCGGCGGCACGCTGGTCGTGCTCCAGGTGGCCGAGTCGGGCAGCGCGTTGCGCGAGAGCAGTCCGATCATGTCCTCGCACAGGTCCGCGCGGTTCTCGTCGCAGTCGTAGTTGACAAACAGCTCCACCATGAAGGTCGGTACCCTCGCCAGGACGCCGATGTTCTCCACCATGGCCTGTCTAGCGTCGGGCTTCCGGGCGCCGCCCTCGAGGCCCAGCTTCTGGCGATCCTTGACCGGCACGGGCGTGGACCGGCCGCTGCCGGACTGCGACGGCGGAGGCTTGACGAGCTTCGGAGACTGCGGGATGCCCGCGTACAGAGACGGGTCGATGTCGGCCTCCTTGGGGATCTCGACCGCAGGGTGCAGGCACGCGACGAGGTACGACAGATACAGCTCCTGCTGCAGCTTGAGCACGCCCCGGCACGTGGACAGCAGGGTGCCGGCGACGACGAGCGACTCCTGCAGGATCACCATGTTGTCCGACCTGACGAGCTGGAACAGAAAGCAGCACAGCTTGTCTTCGGCAATGGTCGCGAGCGCGGGGTGCCGGGCGATGGACGGGCCGGCCACCTCCAAGGCGACGTGGATTATGCGGAGGGCCATGACCCTCATGGCGTCGGGGTGCTTCCGGTCGTGGGGGTCCAGGAAGTTGACGAGGACCCTGAAGAGCTCCCTGACCGAAGGGAGCGAGTACGGTCTCAGGTCGACCGACTCGGAGCTCTGGGTGCCACCCGAGGCAGTCGTGCTCGTGCTAGGGCGGCTGGCTGCCTCTGTCGACTCTTCCTTGATGGGCGAGCTGCTCGCCTCTGCCGGGGTTTCAGGGGCCCCTGCCTCGGGGGTTGGCCCCAAGAGCGGGTCCGTGGCCGCAGGGCCGTCCTCAGCCGCAGGACCGTCGTCGGCTGCAGGGACGCGGGGACCTGCAGATTCTGTACTGCTCCTCTCGGAGCTGTGCGAGGGCCGCGGCTCCGCCGACAGGGTAGACTGGACCTGGGACGGCGGCTTGGGCACGTCGTTGGCGGCGGGGTCCATCTTGACGTTGTCCATATCGCCGTGCGTCTTGCGGTCGAGCGCGTCGCTCTCCTCGCCGGCCTCCTGCTCGAGGTGCTTGAGGTCCTCGAAGATGATCTGGCACATGCGCATCATGGAGTCCTCGGCGGTGCGCCTCAGGACCTCGGAGAAGCGGGCGCGGGAGCAGATGGTCAGCCCCCGGCCCATCATGTCGCACACGCTCTCGTCGCTCAGGATGTCGCCGCCCGGGCCCGAGAGCATGTCCTCCATCAGGTGCAGGATCATGAGCAGCACAACCTCCTCCTGGGCCGAGTCGCTTATGTCGAACTGGCAGTGCGTGATGGCGGCCGAGAGCGACTGCATGGCCAGGGCGAAGCGGGGCGAGCTGGGGCAGATGAAGCCGTAGGCGAGGAACTTGCGCATGGCTCGGAGCGCCAGGATGGTGATCGGGGCGGCCGTGCCCTTGGTCTGGATGATCTGCAAGAAGGGGTAGAGGAGCGTGAGAGAGTCGAAGTTGTGGATGTCTAGAGCATGAGCATGTCAGCGTGACGAACGACGTACGCCCAAGGATCCCGCGGGGTCGCACCTTTTACTTTTGCCAGCTCGTTCCGCAGGTTCAAAAAGCCGGATATCAGCGGGTTGTCCGCCATGCTCTTGCCCTTCTTCCCCCTGAGACCCCATCTGTTGGCCGGCCCAAAGTCGGCCGCGTCGCCCAGGATGCCCTTGCCGCCGGCGCCCTTGGCCTTGCCGCGCCCGCTCCTGATCAGGCCGGGGCTGGGCGGACCGAGATGGACAGGATTTGGGGCGCCGCCGAGGATGGCGGAGACGGACGAGTGCTGCGAGCGCGCATACTTCTGGATGACCGACGTGATGGATATGCACTCGGATATGACGAGCGACACGGGGTCGACGGCGACCGAGACGGGGCGGTTGCGGTACTGCATCCGCGACGTCCGCGGGCTCATGGGGCGCGGGGGGAGGCCGTCTAGAGCGTCGGGCTCCATGATCGTCGGGATCGCCTCATCTCGGCTCATGCTGCGGTGCAGGGCAAGGCTGAGTGGTGGTGCTGGTCCGCTGCGTGGCGGCGTCGCTGGCGTTGGGCGTGTCGTGACAGTGCAGACTCGACCGTGGGCAAGTCAAGGAGTGACGAATGCCACAAACGACGAAGGAAAGCCGACCGGGTGCGCGAGGGAAAAGTATTATGTGGATAGGTCCGAGATATGGATACCAGAGGCGCGCAAGGCTGCGGCTTCCAGACGAAAGGGCAAAGTCGCCACAAGCAAACAAGGCAGGACGAGGGGTCAGCCGCGTCCGGCTAGGAAAGGAAAACAATACAACGGCCAGGGGCTCTGGGCTGCGCAAAAACGACGGAGGAAAAAATATCTGGCGGGTATCTTCAACACCGCGACGATGTCGGCGGCCACGCTCCAGCAACTGAACACTTGGAGCTTTGACGGCGGCTTAGCGAGCACATCCCGTCGGTTCAGGACCCCGAATTGGACCCGCCAGGCTCCAGCGCCGCAGTGACGCCCCTGGGCCGTGCGACAGCTGCCAGTGACCCCACCGGGGTACCTGGGCTGCCTCTGGGCACATCGCGCCATCAAATTTGTGATGTCCTCGTCCCATTTGCACAGAGAGACCATAAATTCTATTTAGCTACCAGTGCATGCGTAAAATCGACAAAACCACAGCACCCAAATGTGCCCGTGTTACATCTAGATTTCGTCCGCATCAAATGCCGCCCTTAAAACAAACGCCCAAAAGATCCTGAAGCCACGGCAGACTTGGCCGAGGCTCGCCATGTTGTTACAGTGCAGTAAATGTCATTCCGGACCGTTTATGTCTTCCTCGCCTGGTCGATGGAGCAAGGAACAATACGCAGGTGATGCTTGGTATAAAAGAATGCCGCTCAAAAAGAGTCGGCCCGAGACAGATACAAAGCAGGAGCGCGCGAGAGCGACTGCTCGGCAGAAGAGGACACCTACTGCTTCTTCTTGGCCTTGGTGTCGTCGGTCTTCTTGGCGTCTTTGGCCTTGCCGTCTGTCTTGGCCTTGCCGTCTGCCTTGGCCTTGTCGTCTGCCTTGACCTTGCCGTCGCCCGGCTTCTTTTCGCCCTGTGCAATGTTCTGGATGGCGAGCTTGTCCTTCTCCCACTGGCCGCCCGCGTCGCCAAATGTGTCCTTCATCTTTTGTGCCTTTTCAGCCTTTTCTTTCTCCTCGGCCTCGCGGGCGATCCTTTCGCGCTCCATTTCCTGTGTAGCAAGTGTGGTCAGCGGCCTGAGCTGGGGAACAGTAAGCTCTGGCGGTGAATCGTCCCTACCTCCATGTGTTTGATATCGTCGACGCTTGGCTCGTACAAATGCCAGATCGTGTAATGGGGCAGTCCGACAACGGAATACTGCATCTTCTTGGCCATCTGTGAGGAACCGTTAGCGCTCCGCAACCTTCCTGTGCCTCTGTAGCCTCTTCATGTGGCTCGGCAATCCAAGTAGTCGTACCTTGCCAAAACCTTCCGTCTCGGCATGCTTCTCAAAGCTAAAGGCGGGGAAGTGGCAGCCGGATCGGAACACCTTGGCCTTGGCCAGAATGCTGACACCGCCAACTCCGTCGATCTCCATCTCCATGTCCGGGTCGCCGTAGGGGTCGCGGAGGTATGCCAGATGGGGCCGCCACGTCGCGTATTCGGCGTATCCCTCGACAATGACGGCGTCCTCGTCGAGCGTGTCCGCGAGGGCCAGAGCGGTTTCGGACTCCTGCCACGAGTTGAGATCGTAGGGCTGCTCTCCGCCGAGCCAGTCGGGGAGAGGACGCCAGACGTCTGAGTGGAAGAGCGAGTTAGCGGCTGGTGAAAGGACAATCTGAACCACCACCACCACGAGCGGTCAACCTACTTGGCACAATCACGTCCTTGTTGTGGCGCATCAGATCCTCCAAAATCGTAAAGGGAGCCGTCTCGACGTCGACATCCCTCCAGTAGACCCACGAGTGGTACGGGCGCAGGGCGGCGCTGAGCAGCCAGTTGCGGGCCTGGGCCATCAGCTTGCGGCGGCTGGCCTGGGCGGCGAAGCCGTGGCGGCTCTCGACGTCTTGGTTGACCTTTTGGCCAAAGTCCTTCTCGATGATGGAGATCTCGCCGTACCACTGGTCCGAGTCCAGGTCGGCCTGGATCTTCTCGAGGTTGTCGACGAGCACCTGCAGCGTGTTGTCCTTGGAGTCGGACACCAGGAAGGCCAGGTCGATCAGGCGGTGGGGGTAGGTGAAGTTGCGCAGGTGCGAGAAGAACATGCTCAGGTGCGACTCGGCGTCGCGGAGCGGCACGCACATCAGGATGCGCTCCTCGCGCTCCCACCCGCGCGCCGTGCCCTGCACGTTAGACAGGTCATAGTAGCGCACCGTCTCGACGAGGTGGTGGGCGCCGCCGCCGCCGACGAGGCCGAGCGAGAAGAGGGACGCGACCGTGTCGAAGCCGGGCCACACGACGCACGCGAAGAAGATGAGGGCGGATGCGATTCCCAGTCGTGCGATTATGCGTCGCCGGCGTCGTAATGAAGGTGTCGTTGTCCGGGGTTGATACCTGGAGCGAAGGTTGCCCGCTGGTTAGATTGCGCCGTCCTCGTCGGGCAGAAGAGGTCCGCTGCTGCCCTCGCTCGCGCCCTGCTTACCTGTGTGGAGAGAACTCCAATGTGTTGGACGAAGGCGGATAGCCGTTGGAGTAGCCCGTGGCCTGGTGCCGCGGCGTCACCTTGGCCTTTGCGGAATATGACGGTAGCATGGCGCTTGCCCGGGGCGGCGGCCCTCAGGGGCGGAGGGGAGATGGGCGACGGCGAGGTCGTGGCCGAGCACTAGGGCCGTCGTCGGGGCACGCAGGTTCGTGGGATCGTGAGGCAGCAGCAGCTCGTCAACGCATCACGGGAAAGAATTGGACGACAAGGAAAGGCGGAAAAAGAAAACGGGGGTATCGGCAGGGCTTGGCAGATCGAGGGCCGTTGGGACGTCGCACAAGGAAATGCAAGAAAAACAGCCAAGGAGAGAAGGGCGTTGTCCATCCGTGATGAATCTGAATCAGCCACGACGTCGGCTCCTCAGACCAGCAATTCACTTTCGCCTTCGTTTCGTTGCCAAAAATGGCGTCCCCTTTTTTTCCTTCGTGTCCAGACGGACGGGAATACCTAGCCCCACCGTCGGTACTTTTAATTCGTCAACCAAGCCCGCTATGCGACATGTATTGCTACCCTGGCACTCCAAGCTTTAGCGCACCCACACAGGGAGCCAGGCACCGCCTCCTTGCCACGACCAATGAAACAGTTTTGCCAACGGGCTGTCCCATGCGCACTCCCGCTATCTACACGGGATCAACACGCGTGCCAAGAGCCTGTTTCTCGAAATGGAGATCTCCATGCACGACTTCTCCGTTTGCCCAGTTTATTTGCCAGAATTTTATGATGTATTCCCCTTTTCCTCGCAGCCGGCAGTGGACCCAACTCGAAATCTACACGAACTGTCCAAATGCGGCAACTTTTTCGCCCATCTCTGAAGGGAACCTATTCGTACCTCTAGCTCAGGCGCGGCTCTTGCGCCATCGGGAAGCCCTACGACACCACTGATCGGTCTAGCACCTATACCTAGTCTGCGTTAGCCCAGTCCATCACAAATGAACCATCAGACAGTGTGAATGATCATGCTCAGAAAGCCGTTTAATTCATTCTGACTGTCCGGCCCAGGCCCAACCACACGCCAAGACGACATGCGGCGAGCCCAGGCACTGGAGCCAAATTACAGACCCGAAGGCCAACTCCACAACTCGTCATCGCAGACAGGCTGCTAGAGTGCGGGAGGATGGATCGGACAGTCATGTCATTGAATGGATAAGCTATTATCATCATCGTATGGCGGGCGTGTCTCGAGTAGAAAAACCTACAGGTGTTGATAGCGGCCAAGACTTCCGTCGGCCAAGCAGTCAAGACACAATCTGTAGACTCGTTAGCGGCTTTCTCCCTTTGCGTGCGAACAAACAAGAATGAGGCTCCAACGAGTTTAAATCAGAGGTTGTTTTGGTATAGGTGTGTCATCACATGCATTCAGTAGCAGAACTGAAAAAAAAAGTGTTGTCATCAGGGACTCGAGAGGAGAAGCCAAGCAAAAAGACCGTCGGGACTTACCACACAAGCAAGACCATGTTGGCGAGGCTGTTGGCTGGTTAGCAGAGATGGGATGAAGTCTATCACGGGAGGCTCCTGTCACTGATGCTGGTCAGCGATAGCCCAGACGCGCCGTGGTAACGTGGATGGGTGTTAGGGAAGTGCTTCAGATGGTAGTGCATGTAGTTTTCCATTCGCTCAGGGATCGCGAAGTAAAGTGGAAGTTGTCTCATCAACAGCGGTCGAGGAAGCGCGCTCACTGCTCGTCTGCCGAGGGTCGAGCTTACCGAGGACGGGCACGCGGGAGTGCGCCTGGAACCACGACGCGCCTGATACGGCAACAAGATGCGCCCAGCCGGCAGCCCTGATCAAAGCCTGGCTGGGTTCGCATCGTGGTCGGGTGGCCGGCGTCGAAGCGGGCTCGCGATTGGAGTTGGAGGAAGAGGAAGATTTTGCTCGACGAAGGGGTCTGGGCTGCAAATCTTTTTCAAGCTCCAGTCCAATGTGGGTCAATGGCGGGGTGGAGCATCCGCCTCATATGTGGCTTACCTGTGAGCTCCAGCTGCATGTGGCTGCAAGCCTGAGATTTGCGGAGGTCTTGGTGCTTGGTAACTAGCAAGCAAACGAGATTCGTCAATTTGGCCTAGATGACCGGATTTCTCTCTTCATAGATACCCTCGCGACCGGTCACATTTCCATATATCAACATCGCAGCTGGGGGCGCAGGAACAGCCAAAACCGGCTCAGTCAACTCATCTCAGCGAGAGCTCACCCAGGCTCTCTCCCGTTCTTCACTATGGCAGACAGGCGGCGCATAAACGGCCCAGTAGGCATAACATATCCCCCGGTCTTCATCGACGAGCCTGCAGAAAAGGGAAAACAGACACGGAGGGTGCGGTCAAGACCGCCAAACATGATTAGGAAGATGTGTAGGTCTCCCGATTCCAGATCCAGAACACGACGAGGCTGACCCACCTGACCAGTCCTCAAAACCGGCATAACACCACCGGCCAGCGGTTCAGCTTATCTGGAGATCGAGCACCCGTCGGGCAGCGGCACGTCCGGGCTGAAGCTGGCCTGCACGGTCCACGGCCCGCGGGCGCTGCCTCGGTCGGCGCCCTTCTCGCCGCACATTGTGCTCTCGACGCACGTCAAGTACGCGCCCTTCGCCACCAAGCAGCGCCGCGGCTACATCCGCGACGCCACCGAGCGCGACCTGTCGGTGCACCTCGAGACGGCCCTGCGCGGCGTCCTCATCGCTGACCGCTGGCCCAAGAGCGGCGTCGACGTTATTGTGTCGGTCATCGAGGGCGACCAGGACCGCAGCCGGCCCGCAGCCGACGACGGCGAGGCCTGGGGCACCATGAGCGTGCTGAGTGGCTGCGTCACCGTGGCGGCGGCGGCGCTGGCCGACGCGGGCATCGACTGCGTCGACGTCGTTGCCGGCGGCGTGGCCGCGCTGGTCGTGGACGCGGAGGCGCCCGAGGCTGGCGAGGGAACTATTGTGCTCGACCCGGTCCCGGCGGAGCACGAGAAGGTCGTGGCCGCCTGCTGCGTCGCCTACCTGCCGAACAGGGACGAGGTGACGAATCTGTGGTTCAAGGGCGATGTTGCGACGTCCAACACGGCGCTGTATCTAGACATGGTCAACAATGCGGTCAAGGCGGCCAGGAGCGCGAATCGGGTCTTGACGGATAGCTTGAAAGAGACGATCCAACAAGCGATATGAGCGGGCGCTGTTGGCAGTCTCATACCCAGCCCTAGATAGCTTGATAGACGAAAATCTTGCCTAGTGATTCCGCTGCTATAACGTGCCGACTGGAGGCCACGACCACATGCCGGCAGCGGGCAGTCTATGACTGTTGATATGCCTGCTTGTTTTCGAATTCCAATATTGACGGGCGCAGCAGCACGGCAGGGCAGGCGGGCTTTTACACCAGTCTGGCGTCCAGGCACAGTTTTAGTGCTGTCGGTGATTCACGTTCTGTAAATTGGTGGTACAGCCTGAAATTCTCCACCCACAGCATGAATGTCAGCGCACTCAACGACAAACTCGCCTCGAATCGTCATTTGATCATCCACCTCCATGGCACCGAGCCTCTGGAGAGGCACGTTTGGCTGAGAAACGACGTCTTTATTGGCAATCAGGCGGGCATCGAGTCTTCGCCATGCCGCGGGGCTCTCCCCTTGAGCTGAAGCGAGCAGCCAGCTCCATCCCGAGCTCGCGGAGCGTGGAGGAGTCGCTGAAGGAGCTCGGGGAGCAGCTGAGTACGAGATATCACACGTGCAGGCGTTGGCCGTTCGTATAGCTGATATAAAGGAGTTTCCAGCCACAGACGATGCTGCGCACTCGGGCAGTAGCCTGAATGAGATCGCGGCGGAGCTCGCCACCGATGACAGCTTGGTGAGCTGGCGATCCTGTCTAGCTGCCATAAGTCTCTTTCCTGACGCGGGATACTCGACAGGGCAAGCGGGAAAACCTCCTGGCACTTCTGGCCTACGTCAAATACAGGAGCGAAGGCACGGCGACTACGAGCGAGGATGTAGACTCCGCGGCGCTGAGGAGAACCGGCGACTTTGCCGCCCGGTCGACGTCTCCCATTGCAGTCACGCCAGAGGACGAGATCGAGGGATACCATCCTACTGGTATGTGCACTATCCACGGACCGCGGGGCCGCGATCACTATGGCCGCATCTGACCTCGAACTCGGCGACGTCTAGCGGCCGATAGACAAAAGGATCTAGCCGTCCTCAGCAGCTCCATCCAGCCCATCGCCGAGCTCGCCCTGGGCATCCTCAAACTACTAGCTCCAAACCTCAGCCTCGACGCTATCATGACCGCCATCGCCCATACAGACCCGTCCCTCCCCTGGACGAACCCTGAGGCGGCGCGGCAGGCCGCAGATGTAGTCCTGGCGGTCATGGAGGCCAAGGGGAAAACAGCGTTCGTCGCCGACGACGTCCTTCGCGACTACCTGCGCCCGCTCTTCTCCAAATCCCGACCCGCGGCCGTGACGGCGTCAGGACGCAAGGCCGAGTTCGCCGAAGAGCCCGGCGCGCACGGCAGCCTGGCGCTCGAGACGCGGGCGGCCAAGCCGTGGAAGCACACGGATCTGCGCGCCGTGCCTGTGTTTGCCTGGGCGCTTGGCGAGGCCGATGTTCGTTTTTGCACCCGACACCTACTCTCCTCTTCTGCATGCCGTATGCTAACCGCGGCCTGTTTCTGGAATGTCGCCAGAAAGAGCTCATGGCCAAAGCCTGGCCCCTCTTCACACCAGTCCTCCTCACCCTCCTCGACGACGGCGACACCGACGTGCGCGCCCGCGGGCTCGGCCTCCTGCCGCAGTTCCTAGGCAAGACGGACGGCGCCACGCTCGCCGGAACCGGCCTCGACGCCGTGTTCCGCGATGCCGTGTTCCCGACCCTGCTCTTCCTGCCCAGCGTGACGCCCGAGCCTGAGGCGCTGCGGCTACAGGAGCCGGCGTACGCGGCGCTGGTCGCCCTGTCGCGCACGGGCAAGAACGGGCCGGACCTCCGGCTGCTCGACAGGACCCTCCGCGACGGCGTGTTTGCCGCTTTCTTCTACGCCAGGGACTACATCCGGATCGTCGAGGTGCTCGTGCGGCAGGCGGGGGTGATTGTGGACGAGATGAAGGTTCACGCCGTGAAGCACCTCAAGGTAACCATTCAAAAGATGCAGGTTGCTAGATTTCCTACTCCGAAGATGCTGACAACCACCCTAACATGCTCGTGGAAAACACAACGCCAACGCCAAAAGGACCTGATACCCATGATTTCTTCCGTCATGGAGGAGCCCTTCGCAATGGCCCACCCACCCTCACTCCTAGCCGCCATCGGGGCGCTGCAGGCAGTGATTCGGAACTGCTGGCCGAGATTGGGCCGGCCGCCGTGGAGGGAGGAGGTGGTCAAGTCTCTGGTGGCCTGCTGGCTGCGGGCGCGGGATGACGACAACGCCGACAGAAAACAAGCCGGTGACAGCGTCTGTGCCGAGCTGGCACGCACGGCAAAGATGCTGGCCGCCGTGACGAGGGCAGAAGGGACCGATCTGGCCGAGCTTGTGGCGCCGCTGATGGCGAGGGAGCCGTTGCTAAAGGGGCTTTTTATGACAGGAGTCGCGGGAACTAAGAACGCGTAAAATGAGCGCAAAGGACCTGCGATGTCAAAAGATAATCATCTCGTTGCCCTCAAGACACCTGCCGGCAGTGAATCGCCCAGCCCTTGCCGGCAGAAGCCGAGGCCTCTGCCGCCGCAGCCGGGTCTTCCTAGTCTACCGGCTGCTGCTTAAACAGCGACTTGCCCCTCAGCCACTTGCCGTAGGCCTTGTACCGCTTCTTCTGCGCGTCCTCCTCCGTCACCGTGAGCGGGTTCTCGCCTACGCGCAGCAGCTCCTCGTAGACGCGCGTCTCGTCCCCGTCCTCGTACGCGTCTCGCCCCAGCACGCTGCCGCCGCCCCTGTCATCCTGCGAGAGGGATGGAGAGTGAGCGCGGTGGTGGTGGTGGTGGTGGTTATGGTAGTGATGGTGGTGTAGGAGCGGGTGGTGCGAGGAGCCGTTGACAGCAGAGCCACTACCGCCGCCGCCGCCGCCACTGCTCGTTGTCTTGGGCGTCAACCCCACAGTCTGCCAGCTCCCCGACACGTACTCCTGGTACTCGCCGTCGACGTCGTCCGACGGTTCTGGGTCAGCCGTGACGACGAGCGGCAGCGTCTGCGGGTGGCTGATGTAGCGTGCGTAATCCTCCGTCTCGTCGCCACTGACCGACGGGTTCAGCGACTCCTGCACCATCTTCGCAAACGTCCACTGCGCCGCCCTGGTCTTCTCGAGCGTCGACGGCTTGCCGTTCTTGGCGTTTCCGTCGAGGTCCAGGACGGCCGTCGTGGGCGAGGCGCCCTCCTTCATGATGCCGTGAATGCCGCCGTTGGGCTGCGGGAAGGCCAGATACTTTGGGTCCTGCGTGTTCTCCAGCCAGCCGCGGTAGCCCTTGGGCGTCGTCGACGAGGTCACGGCGGCGGTCGATGCGCCGGAGCGGTGCGACCCGGCGATCGAGGCCGCGTCGCCACCGCCGCCAGCGTGAGGATGATCATGGGGCGCCAGGATGGTGACCTCCTTCTTGGCCCTTCGCCGCTTGTCCTGGACGTCCTGGTCGCCCTCGGTGCGGACGCGGAAGGGGCTGAGGTCGTAGCGGCCCTCCTGGGTGGACTTGAAAGGGATGAACTTGATGGTCGAGTTCATCTTGTAGGGGAACATCTTGAGGAAGGACGACAGGGTGGAAGGGCGGTAGTATTCGAGCCAGTAGTCGTCAAAGTACGACACGGGCTTGGGCGCCGTGCCGTCGCCGCGGGCGGGCGGCGCGACGCAGGGCGGGACCTCCCGGGGCTTGAGGAACTCGGGGGTGAACCAGTTGATGTAGTCGTGGCGCGGCTTGCCCAGCCAGCCGCGCGGGTCGGCGTGGTGCAGGTAGTAGTCGGTGGCCAGGTCCCACAGCATGGGCTGGCCCTGGGCGAAGATGTAGTTGCCCAGAAACAGGTTGTAGGCCTCCTGGCGCTGGCCGTCGAGGAACGAGTTGTTGTAGTAGCGCTTGAAGCTCTCGATCATGTCGCGGCTGTGGCTGGTCCACTGGTTGATCTTGCGGTACGTCTCCATGGTGTTGACGAGCTGGCTGCCGCCGTACTGGACGGCGATGGTGTCGCCGTGGTCGTGGTACATGTGGGTCAGCAGGTTGACGGCGTCGGTGTCGTAGTTGACGACGGTGTCCTCGAGGATGCCCAGGGCGTGCAGCTGGTGGCCGAGGGCGCGCTTGCCGATGACGAACTGGGCGGCGTTGGTGCGGTCGAGGCAGTCGATGCAGTTTGTGCGCGCGACGCCGTTCTGCACGCGGGCCGGGGTGGTGACGCCGTCGCCGTTGTGGAAGAAGCCCGTGGTGGTGACGACGTCCTCGGCGATGCCCTCGAGGACGCCGATGACGTCCTGGTCGCGCGACTTGGCGGCGCGCGACATGTCCCAGGCCTTGTGGATGATGCGCTTGCCGTCGGGCAGGAACTGGTTCAGGTACGCGATGGCCCTCGTGTACTCCTCGAGCAGCTTGGACTCGCGCGGCGTGCGCTCGCGCGACTTGACCAGGTTGAGCGCGTAGATGGGGGCGCCGTAGCGGCCGAACAGGTTGTCGAAGTGCAGGGCGGCCGAGGTGTAGAAGGGGTCGACGAGGTTCAGCTCGATGGGCGGCTTGGGCGTCACGCCCGTGCCGTCCTGGGACCAGTGCAGCGGGATGCTGCCGCGGTGCTGGACGTACGACGTGTACTGGGGGCTGGCGTACAGGCGCGGGCCGGGCGAGTGGAAGGACGTGGTGTTGACCTCGGACACGATCTGCTCCGTCTCGACGTCGTTGGCCACGTAGCCGAGGTCGTTGGCGCCGCGCTTGAGGAAGCGGGCGCCGGCAAAGTGGCGCGAGCGGCGGGCGATGACGGCCACGTAGGCGGTGCGGCCGTAGATGGACACGGCCGCCTGGTCGACGTAGCCGTGGATGATGGGGCGGCACCAGTCGAAGGGCGACGTCAGCGCCCGCTCGGCCGGGCCCAGCAGGTGGCTGTTCCACACGAACATGGAGTTGAGGTCCGTGTCCAGCATGCGCGGGCGGCCCTGCCGCAGGGCCAGGCGCTCGCGCGTCATGTTGTGCTGCAGCGTGCGCGTGATGTCGTACGAGTACGAGTAGTAGAAGGACCGCGTCAGGTCCAGGTTGCCGAGGATGGTCAGGAACCGCGACTCCTCCGTGTTGCGCTGGTCCGGGCGCGGCCGGGCGCGGGCCGGGGTCAGCGGGATCAGCTCGGTGCCGTCGATCTGGTAGATGTAGTGGCCGCCCAGCATGGCGACGGTGCTCTTCTTGGTGATGAGCAGCATGTAGTAGTGGCCCGTGAACTTGATGAAGCCCAGCAGGCCCCACGTGGTGCAGCGCAGCTTGATGCCGCCCGTGGCCTTGTTGCCATCGTCGATGGTGTCGAGCAGCGCG
Source organism: Magnaporthiopsis incrustans (assembly GCA_003049425.1). Classification (NCBI taxonomy): domain Eukaryota; kingdom Fungi; phylum Ascomycota; class Sordariomycetes; order Magnaporthales; family Magnaporthaceae; genus Magnaporthiopsis; species Magnaporthiopsis incrustans. Next base: position 73,658 of record PYSR01000104.1, on the reverse strand, counting down.
TTCATCTCCTTCTGCGAGTACACGATCTTGTCGTCCGTCACGCTGAGGTCCTGCTCCTCGGCCGTGCGGTCGATCTTGAGGATGCGGTAGCGCCGCTCCGTGACGTCGCCGCCGACGATGTAGTAGCGCGTCGCCGTCTCGTAGAGGCTGTACTTGTGCATCTTGTGCAGCATGCGCTTGCGACGGGTGTTGTTGTTGTTGTTGTTGTTGTTGTTGTCGCCGCCGCCTCCTCCTCCGGCCCCTCCTCCACCGCCTCCTGTTCCTCCTCCTGTGCCGTCCTCTGCGGGGCCGCCGGCGTTGGCGGCTGGATCGCGGTCCTGGTCGTCGTCGTCGTAGTCGTCGGAGCAGCTGGCCTGGTGGCGGGCCTTGCTGGCGCCGTCGGGGCTCGAGGTGCGCACAAAGGGCTTGGCTACGGCGGGTTCGTCGTCGTCGTCGTCATTGTCGTCGTTGCCGGCTCCCTGCTGGCCCAGTGCGCCGACGACGAGCGGGTTCTGGTCTGGCTCGGTGCTGTTGTTCAGCAGTGGGAAGATGGGTTCCACGGGCTCTGGTGGGGTGAGGATCGAGTCGGGGGCGCTTGTGCTGCCGCTGGCGATGCTGACTTCCGCCTGGCTTGCAGCATCGCCCGGCTCGAGCGACGGAGGAAAGGCCATTTTCTGGTCATAACATCCCGACTAGCGGGCGTCGATTAAGCCGGCCGATGAGCACTTCTAGCCGCTTGTGGCCGTCAAATCTGCGGGCTGCCGGTGTTGAGAAGACGTGATGGGATGGCCGGGGAGCATGTCAGGCTGTGGGGCGCTGTGACGCAACTGGGGTGCCGTGCCGTGCAGTGGGGCAGCGCTGCAGGGGTTATAGGGGTTGCATCACCTGCTTGGCCCGAGTTTTTTGTCCGCCTTGACGTTAGCTGGCTCCATTATGCCATCTCTGCTAGGTCCGAGACTCGGCGGTCGAGGCGCCAGCTACGGAAGATGGTCTAACAAGAGGCATTCACTCGGTTACGAAAGGGAGACCACCTGTCGGCAGACCCGCCCTAGACGCTGTGAAAGCATGCTACCGTGGAACAGTACTGGTCTCCCTCTTCCAGGCCAAGCCAACGGGGGGGTGTGGGTTGCACAGGGTGGTGTTGTGTAGGCCCTTGTGCTCGCACACGAAGCCGTTGCTAGCGGCCTAGACTGCAGCTGGCGCGGTATGGTTCTGAGGCCCGGGTGCGGGGTGTGCGCTTGTAGTCGAGCGTCTGGCCGTGCCCGTACGGCGTGCCTGGTTCTCTGACGGCGCTCGAGTATCGCGGCGGAGGCACTAGGTCATGGTTGCCAGCTATCCGTTGTTGATTTGGTGACCCCGATGCAGGATTCACGGCATTCTCTTGGTGTCGAAGCATGCCACGAAGCTCACTGGTCTACCGCATCTAACCACTGAGGCTCTTCATGCCGACGTAGATATCGTGGGCCCAAAGTTACAGCGTCCAGACAGGTTTGACGGCCAGGCAGACGCAATATTGCAGTTGTGTGGTGTCCGGGACGAGGTCGATGAAGAGGGACGTATCACAGAGACGTGCAGTCTTTTATTCTCGCTGTTGGTTGGCCTTCTTGTGACCGCATCATCGCCACATGTCGGCGGCGCCAGCCAGCGGCCCCAAACGCCGCGTCCAAAACGGACCGACCAGAGATGTTTCGTCCGCTGGACCTTATCATGCGCCGAAACACTATCGAACAAACGCTATACGGTGATATATAAATGTGCAGAAGAGTCACCGTCCTAGAAGACGGCGGCGCACCCTGTGTGTTCACTTTGCCCCGAGGCTGATCGCGCAGCCGGAGCAGGCGAACGACGAGCAGACCCCCTGCCCCCGGACCTTCTCGAGCCTCTCTAAGGGGCCGCCGCGCCCGACTTGATGGCCTTGAACTCCTTGACCCACTTGGCCGCCTTGGCCTTGGGCAGCACAAAGATACGGACGAGCTCGTCGACGACCTCCATGCTGTCGAGGGCCAGCACCTTGATCAGCGGCACCTTCTTGCCCAGCTTAAGGAGCGAGCCCTTGGCCGTCTCGACGTAGCACTCGACGCCGCTATGCGTGTAGGCGCCGCTGTGGTCCCACGGCAGCGGCAGCAGGTACGACAGGTGCACGCCGACGCAGTCGTGCTCGCCAAACGCCTTGATGAAGTCGGACTGCATGTCGGCCGGGTACAGGATCATGGTCGGGAACGCGAGCGAGCTGGCGTCGGCGTCGTCCGGGTCCGGGACCAGCTGGCAGCGCGCGCCGTCCATGTCGGGCGGGCGGTCGGTCGAGCGCGTGCGCACGCCGCGCTGCCGCAGCGCCACGCGCAGCAGGTAGCGGCGCCGCACCTCGGTGGCCGCGCGCTCCTCGTCGCACTTCTGCCGCTTCGCCTGCAGCCGCCGCCGCTCGGCCACCTCGGCCCGCACCGCCTGCAGCGGCGCGTTGTCCGGGTCCAGCGCCAGCCCGCGCTCGACCGCGTCCTCGGCCTCGGGGATCTTGTTGAGCCGCGACAGCGCCCGCGCGCTGCGGTACAGGGCCTTGATGTTGCGCGGGTTGAGGTTGAGCGCCGCGGCGCAGTCGACGGTGCACGACCGGTTGTTGCGCAGCTCCAGGTGGCACGCCGCCCGGTTGATGTGCAGCGACTCGAGCACCGCCGCCTCGCGCGCCACCTCGTCCGGGTCGTCTGACGACGTCTTGGGCGCCGCACCCGAATCGCCGTCGCCGTCCTCCACGGCCGGCGTCGGCGGCTCTCCCCGCGCCCGTCGCCTGACCTCGGCCGTCAGGATGTTGATGCCCTTGGTGTAGAACTCCTTGGCGTCGCCCAGCTTCCCCTCCTTGTAGCACTCGTTGCCGCGCTCCTTGAAGTCGGACGCGTTCTCGAGCGGCGTGCCCTCGTACGCCAGGGCCTGCAGCGCCGCCACGTCGTCGTTGTCCTCTAGCTCCGTCATGAACAGCGGCGACTTGTTCAGGTCGGCCAGGATCTCCTCCGTGGTCTTGTTGCGCACCGCAGCCAGCGCCGGCGGCAGTTCGGGCGTCATGTTGCTGCCGCCGTTGCCGTTCTGGGCCGCTGCCCCCAGCTCTGGCCCATGGCTGCTGGCGCTGGCGCCGACGCTCACGCTCTCGGCCCTGGCTGCCAGCTCCTCAATCACGCTTTCGATTTGGGGTATTTGCGCCGAGCCCATTGTCTGTGGCGTCGCCTCCATGCTGCTCGAGGGACGAATGTGGAAAAAGGACTGCAAGAAAAGTGGGCTGCAGTGTGCTCCCCGCTCCCTGAGTGAAGTTGACGTTTAGGACGTCGATAAGACCGTGCTAGGAGGCTGCGCGAGGGAAAGCGACTTGGTAGATAGGTATATGTAGCGTATTGTTTTATTTCTATTGCGCTGTATGCACCACAGCCTGCTGCGTAGCGTTGGATCAGGTTCTTGACAGGAGCTGGAGCCGCGTCATGGCGAGTTGCCGTCCATTTTTTTTCCTTTTTGCTTGTCCCCTCCTCCAGCGCCTTGTACAACCCCACCCCCACAACTTTTAGCTGGGCGGTCCGTCCGCCGTAACTGCCACGAGGCACTTACACATTGATTACCCACAATATCACGGTGCCAGTGAGGAAGGCTTCATCCGGCGTGGACACGCGAAATGCCGTACTCGATGTAGCCTGGCTCTACCTGCGCGAGCCCCGCCGCAGGAGACACCGGCAGTTGCTCTGGAAGCTTCCATGTCGAGAAGCATGGAAACCGTAACCCCGACCTCTCTCTTTCAGCCATCGAATCTGAAGGCCGTAGGTGGCATGCTTTGCAGCATCTTGTATCTCATGAAATTTAAACCTCTTGATGCTGAGCTATGTACATTTATCTCAAATCCATGCCGCTCGCTCGCTTTCTATTATCGTCCAGAGGATGTATATCTTGCGGTCCTCCAAGTCCGTCCATGCCATAACATCCCAAAACAGAGAGAATGATAAACACTGAAAGCCAGCCCTTTTTAGAACCAAACTCCTTCAAGCGCCGTGATCGCTGAGTAAATGTCAAAAATTTATACCCCTCGTGCATATGCGTCCCGGCCGTCAGTAGGTAGTTAGAGACCCAGCGTCTTACTCCTCATCCGACACCTCCTCAATAGTGGCCCGCGTGTTGTGCGCGGCGCCGCCACTCCTCCCGTCTTTGGGGTTCTGCTCGGCCGCAACTCCGCCCTCGCCGCCGGGCTGCTCAGGGGCGGCGGGCCGCCTGACCGAGAAGCACTGCACGGCGCCGACGACGGCAACTGCCGCGCTGCCCCACCACGCCAGCGCCGTGCAGTCCATCTGGCTGCCGACCGTGTACAGATAGCCGGCCACGGGCGGCGCCACCATGCGGCAGGCGGCACCCGCGCTGGCGGCCAGGCCGTTGACCTTACCCAGCACCGACAGGCTCGGCGTGGCCTCCTTGATCAGGATCAGCAGCAGCGGGTAGGCCAGGATGGAGAAGAGGTTGCGGACCGTCAGGCACGCGTAAATGGCTGGGAACAGCAGCGACTCGGGCACCAGCAGCAGCAACGGAACGATCACGTACACGATCGGGTGCAGCACCATGACGGCCACAAAGAGCCGGTACACGCCCAGCCGCTCGGCCGCCACCGGGAAGACGACGGCCTGGATGAAGAGCGCGATGGCGCCGTTGACCGCCATGATCATGCCCACCGCCCGCAGCGACAGGCCCAAACCTCCGGGGGAGTACAGCAGGCCGGCGAGCGGCGAAGTGCCGAGGGCAGACAGGACGCCCAGGGGCTCGGCGCGCTCGTCCTCCAGGAAGATGGGCAGGAGGTGGTCGTATGTCATGGAGTGGTACGTGAAGATGGACAGCGAGAGGATGATGGCCATGATGCGCTTGTCGAAGATGCTGTACGTGGACCCGCCCGGCTGCTTCCCGTGGCCCTTCTCCTGCCTCGTGGCCACCGCCGCCACCATGCCGCTTCCGCCCATGGCCGAGGCGTCGCTGCCCCTCCTGGCCGACGCCTGGAAGGTGCCGTACGTCTCGGCCCGGAGGTCGACGGCTGGCCGCTTCAGCGCGTCCGAAGTCTCCATCAGCGGCGTCTCGTCCGAGACGTACGTGTCGTCCGGCATCAGGACGCGGGGCTGCATGTCGGGGTGCGTCTCCTCCAGCAAAAAGTAGCCCAGTACGATGCTGACCAGGAGCAGCAGGGCGCATATGAGGTTTGGCAGGAGGTAGGGGAAGTCGTCAAAGAGGGAGCCCTTTGGGAACAGCTGCGGGAACGCCTCGTGGGGATCGGCAAACGTGCCGCCGATCGCGGGCCCGATGATGGTGCCGATGCTCCAGACGAAGGGCATGATGGAGTAGGCACGAGCTGCACGCTGTCAGTTGCTTGATCTCGTCTGGTAATGGATGCCTATTCTGGGCCACTTACGCTCGTGTTCCGGCTTGGTCACCAGCTCGCCGACCATGGTCTGGATGACACCAATGTTGCCGTTCAGAAAACCGCCAACGGCGCGGCCGGCGAGCGCGACCCAGATGTTGGAGGCAAAGCCCACGACGACCATGCTGAACATGGTGCCGATGCAGCCCAGGAGCAGCACAGGCTTGCGGCCTATCCTGTCCGAGAGGCCGCCCCAGTACATGCCCATGCAGGCCTCGGCGAGCGAGAAGCTCGAGATGAGCAGGCCGGCGTGAAACGAGGCATCCTGCTCGTTGCCGATCTTGAACCGCTTGACCAGAGCCCAGGCGTAGGGGAAGATGGAGGTCAGGGCGATGGGCTCGGCGAGACGGACGATGGCTGGTTTCGTTAGCATCCCAAGACCAAAACGGCAGGTTCGCGCGAGAAAGTCGGGCCAAGGCGCACTCACCAAGCAGGAAGAGCTGGACGGTTGGGAAGTCGTCAGGATTGCGAGGGTGTCTCTGTCTGGTCAGACCCATTTTCGAGCTTTCTGGTTTGCCCTCCTTACGATCGAAGTGCTGGCGCTTCAGAGCTGTGTCTGCGAGCGTGCAGCGTCGGCGTCGGCGTCGCTGTGTTTCTCGTGGCAGGCGGCAGGTGGTGGTCTTCTCGGTGGGATTTGTATCTGACCAGCCGTCGAGCTGTGACGACAGGGCAAGACGAAAAAAATCCCAGTACGGCCCGAAACCGAGAAGAGGAGGTGCGGTCTAACTTCAGAGGAGTGGCAGGCGCAGGGTTGACCCGTGGACAGGGCTATTTATTTACGATATCGGTGGAGAAGACAAGCACCGGGCCGGGGAAGACGCGCAGACTTTCCAGGACGCCTGTTGACGCACAGGCAGGCGCGCAACGGGTGGTGGTTGAAATAGGATGGCAGATATCCGGAAGCGGCCTTGGAGGCCGGGCAGGGGGTGGGATTAGATGTGAGGCGGGGTGGGTGTGGGTGTGGGTGTGGTGTGCGTCGACGGATAGGAGGGTTGCAGCGAGGCAGGAGCCTGCATGTAGCCGATGGAAGCTCCAGCGGTTGGACGTGCGACTTAGTGTTTGTTTATCAGTGTGGGCGCGGAAGGTAAACTCCCTCCGCGCCCAGGAGAACCTTACCCCGGCTGGCTTTTGCCTACAGGTCATATTAGCGTCTCTCGACCGAGATAGCCGCTGCACAGAGTCGAGGAAGGGGCACCGGTGCGACAGCTAGTGTGCGTGTCTCGGCACACAACTCACGGCAGCCCACCGGGACGGCATCCTTCTGATAAGGCGACGGGGAGCACAATCGCTCGCCGTTCGCCCCCGTTTCTGTTCACATGCAAAACCTGACCAACCCAACGGTGCGACTTGGCTGGTCTCGTGGACCGTTAGTATCGTCCGTTAGATGGTGGCTGGCTGGGATCGAGACTCGGGCGGCTCCCCACAGTATGTTCTAAGCGCTTCTTTCCGTCTGGTGTTTTGCAGGTTTTCCTTGTGGTGATCAACATGACAACATCCTTGAATCGTCTGTCCGACCGCACAGGCAGCTGTGGGTCTCTACTCTTTGCAGGCACCTCACGTTGACAGACATGCCTGGCCTATCGTTCACGCTGGGCCCGTTAATTTGTTAGTGAAAAGGCAATGCCTGGGAGCACGCCGACATGGCTATACGAACAGATAGCTTTCTCGGGCCTCCAGGCGCAAAATCGAGCAAAAGTTATCATCCGCCAAGCAGAGACAGGCCACCAGGCCGCTGAAAATTCTGGAGCGTTCGAATGCGGAGGGTGTGGGTTGAACAAGCGCTCCATCCAGCGTCGCGCTGTAATAGACCCACGCTAGCCCGCTAGCCCCGCCGGGATTGCACAGACCTTAGGTTGGCAACTGCCTCATTCGAATTTACCCTGCGAGGCTCTCTGCACGACCCGACCTCGGGAATACCAGAGACATGGAAGCAAAAAAAAAAAAAAAAAAAAAAAAAAACAAATCGCCTCTGACCTCCACTGCATCGGAACACCAGCACTCCCCGCAGGCAGCACAACAGGCGCTGCTCACCAAGCACAGCCTGCAGGGGCTTTTCCGCTCCAGCGATCGCCAGTCATTTTTCCTAGCGCCCGGCTGCTTTTCGTTGGCGCAAGGGACGCTGGCGGATGGGGAAACCGCACGACGGTAAAACGGAATCGAAGCGGTGAGCGGCGTACACGCGAAATCGGAGTGTGACCCAGGCGGGTCGAAACAGGCCAGCCCACCATCAGTTTCTGCTTTTCGGATTTCGCCGTCACATCTAGGTCCTTCCTGCTCTGTGCGGTAGACTGTGCTGTGGACGGCATGGCAACGCAACTCGCACGCTGCCGGCTGCACAAACCAAAAGACCCACCACCCTACGCATTCGGTTCGATTCTGATAGCGGGCAGCGGGTTCACTGGGTTGCTTCCCTCCATCCACCGGCTTGCCCAAACGAGCCTTTCCTTTCATGCTCGCCTGCCGCGAAATTACTCGTTCGCGGCTGCACTGCTGCACCGTGCATTGACGCCACCGTTGAACCTCGCCGGTGTCGGGCAGCCAGAGATTCCTGCGTCTCACCGGCTTGGAATCCTCTGCTTTTTCCATTAGCTAACGACCCCGCTCGTGGCTTTTGTGCTGGCGCCAGAGAGGGCACGAGAGAAGAAAAAGTGAGACAAGGCCACCACACCAGAGAGCGACAAAAGCAAAAAAGCCAGGGATTGGCGCGGCAGCAGCCCACCTGCCAGGCTCGGACGAAACAGCCGGCACATCGGGAAATACTGCATGGCAATCAGTCAGTGCAGTCGGCGAGATAAGCACGGCACGGCAGCCATCGCGATCGCCAACCCAGTGGTCAGACTGCTTGTGGCTCGTCGGACGGTTGCTATCTCGCAGCCGCCTTATCTGGCCACCTCGGAAGGAGGCAGGCTTGCATGAAAGAGAGCCTTGGTCGTATGCAGGTGCGTACCTTAGCCCATCCATGGCTCCATGCACCACAGTGGCATGGTCTCGCCGCCTCGACCAAACAAAAGGCCGCTCTCGCCGTTCCCTGCTGCATGCAGCGGCTCCCACTTCCTGCCATGGCCCGCCAATCCTGGTCGTCCCCAGCCCACCACCGCGCCGACTTGCCTACCGCCAATACAGCCACCAGAATTCCGGCCCGAGCACCCATCCGCTGCACGACGCTAGCGCCTCTGGGGTGTGGCCACTGCACCCCGTCGTGCCCAGGGTGGATATCTCCATCGTCGCGCTTTGCTGCCCCTGGAGCGACCTGCTAATCAACCTGTCAACCTGTCTGGCCTGACCTGCGTATGACGGACGTCTGGACTCCCGTCCGCGATGGCGACATCAATTTATGGCCATAACGACATTCACCGGTGGCCATAGATCGGCAGCGTGCAGCTTCCTTATCAGCCAATTCACCAAAAGACACACAGTTGTGTTGTCGGCCGGAGCCGCCGGTCCCAAAACGGGATCGATCTTCGTCACGACGGCTGCCGTACGAGTGTACGTCGAGCCAATGCCCGAGACGAGTGGCGAGCGCTGTTATCGCCATTACACGGCATCTGCTTCTGGCCGGTGGCGAATGCTGCCAAACATGAGACCGGGGCTCGGCTCTTGTGTCCCGCAGCCGCTTCCACTCCTCCCTGTCCCGTCCTCCCGGATACTTGCCTTCGGGCTAGCCCTTTGCCGATACTCCTCTGGGGCAACCAGTGTGGCATGCGACCTTTGCTTTTTTCTGCACAGAACCCGCGAGCAATAAACTTTTCAAGGGTTCTGAGTGGCGAGATGCTCGCTTCGGCCCACGACGCCGTGGGGGCCGTCTCAGGGGTTCGTGGGGCCTAACCTAGCAAGCTATCATGGGATGCGTTTTGGCGTGGGGGTTCACCCCTTTCAGGGCTGAGTGAACTGCCCGCCAACAGCACGTTGACTCGGCCAAGAGAGGCGATATCTACTCCCGCTTGAGCGAGATGGTCCCCCACGCTAGGCTTGTTCAACTTATAACGGGGCAGGAAAACCTCCGGTCAGGGCTAGCTGCGGGAGGGGCCATATCTGCAGCCCAAGTCCCGAGGGCCTTCCAAATCGGCGCTTGCTGTGGGTGTCATCCAGGGTCCTGGGTTTAAGCTTATATGGTCGCCTGGCCGCTGCCGCGCTCGCTTGGAGATGTGCTGTGGGACCGGTTGGTGCGAAACGTGATGATGCTTACATCTACGATGGAGCTGTGGCGCGGGACTCGCGTTGGTGCCAAGGAGCCCGTGTCCGAGCATTAGTGTCGGCTTGGTCGGAGTCGGCAGAGGCTGAGCAGAAGACATCCGTCTCGTATCTTATTACTGTTTAGGGCACCGTCACCATGCTGACCAACGCAACTATCTATTCACCGCCCAGTCTACGCTTCTTCATGATACAAAATTCCCTCGAACCAGAAGGACCGGAGAGGGGTAACGCAAGCACACTCCGGGGCTCAGTGCTCATACTCCATGACACCATCACCAATAACGGACCAAAACTCCTCCACCAGCTCTTTCTGTCCCGACGGGGCGCCGCGAACGGCCAGGTACTTCCGCGAGTCGACGGCCGGGTCCCAGATGCCCGGGTTGCCGCTCGCCATGATGCCGCCAGCCTCGGCCAGGATGCACCAGCCCGCGGCCACGTCCCAAGCGTAGCAGCCGCCCTCCCAGTACGCATCCAGCTGGCCCGCGGCGACGGCACATAGGTTCAGGGCCGCGCTGCCCATGGACCGCAGCGAGTGGCACATGCGGCCGCCCTCGGCCCGCTCGCCCGCGGCCAGGCGCCGGAACACGGACGCCTTGAGCTCAAAGTTGGGCCCGTCCCGGTCAGAGCCCCACTCGACGGCGATCAGGGCCGAGCCGAGGCCGGTCAGGGGCGCGGCACGGGACGAGTCGCCATCTGGGCAGCGCAGCGGGAGGCGCTCGCGCGGCACGGCGGACCCGGGGGCCAGGCCAGCGCCGGCGACGAGCGAGGCGCAGCGCTGCATGTAGGCGCCGCCGCCCTTGGTGCCCGTGAAGAGCACGTCGGCGAAGGGGTTGTAGACGACCCCGGCGGCCGGCTGCTTGCCGACGACGAAGCCGAGGCTGATACAGACGGCCGGGAAGCCGTGGATGAAGTTTGTGGTGCCGTCGATGGGGTCGACGACAAAGGTGGGGCGGTCCGTGATGGCCGTTGTGCCGCGCTGGTACGACTCCTCGCCGACAAAGTCAAAGGTCGGGTAGGCCGCCTGCAGCCGCGTCATGACGAGCTTCTCGACCGCCTTGTCGGTCTCGGTCACCATGTCGACGGCTGGGTGCGGGGTAAGCGACGTGGGTCGGAGAAGTTGGTTTAGGCGCCTGGCTCACAGTTCATCTTGGTGTCGGCCGTCTTGCTCTCCGGCTTGGCCTCCCGCACCATGCGGCCGGCCTCGAAGGCGATGGCGACCAGGGTGTCGTGGATCTGCTGCAGGTTCAGGGCCGACATGGTGGATGGGCAGGTGTGCCTTTTGCTAATGTTCTAGGATGTTGCACAGGGGGCGTTGTTGAACGCAGGCTTCTGGTGCCTGACGAGTTGGGTCAGACCAGCAGCGTGTCCCTGTTGTCCCGGTCTGTCGTAATGACGTCCCGCGCGGGGTCATCACGTCAGGCGTGGGGCAGTTCGAATTGGCCAACCACACACGTACGCCGCCGATCGATGGATATAAGGGCACAAGTTTTTGCAGCGTCTGCGCTTGACGGCCTAGGCATACAGTGGTATTTCAAGACCAGCAGCATCCCTACAATATGCTCTGATTCCAGCACATCGACTCGACTGTGAACCCGGCGCCCCAAGGCGGTTCCTCAGCTAGGGTCAGACAATCCCCCAGACTCCATTAGCAGCCCCTGCCCGTTGGGCTGAGTGGAAGAAAGAAACCAAATATACCCAGCGCAGCCCCTGTGGCCATTTTTGTCAGCGTAGTCGATGGCGCGCGCCACCTCGCCCTCGGAGAAACCGGCCCCTCGTCGCACAGCCCATAAAACATCCAGCATACTAAGTCGCCCATGCTCTGCCGCCGCCTCAAGGGCAGTCCGTCCGCCAACCCTAGATGGCGATGCGTGGATACAAGCCCCAAGCGATAGGAGCTGTTCTACGATGCGTGTGTATCCGCCCATAACGGCCAATTGCAGCGCCGTCCCGCCGAATTGTCGGGCGGGCGCGCCATTCACGTCAGCACCCCTATCGAGCAGGAGCTGGACAATCTCATAGCTGCCCTTCTCGCAGGCGGCCTGCAGAGGCGTTCTTTTCACGCCCAGCAGTGCCGGGCGATTTACGGCCGCGCCCCTTTCAAGAAGCAGACCCACAACGTCCATCCTCTCGTGGTTGATGGCAAGCAGGAGCGCCGTTTCTCTAGGCCAAACTGTGGCCTCGTTATATAGGCTGTTGGCCCCGACTCCGTTGGGGGTTGCCGCTATGCTGTTGATGTCGGCACCTGCATCGACCAGGGCCAGGATTTTGTCGAAGCCCTTCCCCTTTTGGATCGCGAACCCGAGAGGTGTCGCTCTGCAGCCGTCGTGAAAGCCGTTAACGTTCATGCCGGCCGCGATGAGAGCACGCAGGGCGCCGAGGTCTTTATTCGCCAATGAAGCGACCAATAGTTCCGTCTCGATTCCCCGCAACGCCCCGGGAGCCTTGTCCTGGAACGCATTGAGAAGCATGCTCAGATAAGGCCCGCCCGTCTCGATGGCCAGGAGAAGCGCCCGTATGTCGACCGAGGGCAGATTTCCCGACAGCAGAAGCTCGACAATCTCCTCGTCTCCCATCAAAATTGCCTCGACCAGGGGGGAATGGAAGGGGTCGTCCATCCAGGGGGTTACGACAGGAATAGCTCCGTTCTTCAAAAGGAGAGTGATCACCTCCTTGTTCCTCATTTCCACCGCCGTGCGGAATGCATATCCAGCGTTGACACCAGCGCGCATCTGGATCAGATCTTCAACTAGATTGTACTCGCCCGCTCTGATGGCTAGTTCTAGAAGCGTGCCGGCCACGAAGCTGACGTCCATTTCGAGAAGCTGATTAATAATTGGCCGGTTCCTCTGTTTTATGGCCGCCGCCATGGCAGAGCGGATGCGCCCGTCGCCGCCGATGATTATCGACTCTTTGGCCCCTGCGTCTAGCAGTAACACAATGGCCTGGGTTCGGCCGTGGGTGATTGCCGCTATCAGCGCCAGGGTCAGGTACGTGCCGGGAAACACGGGTTGGGCTTCGCGGTAGTGGTTGCTCTCCACCGGGGCGGGCGTGACGGAACCGCGGAAATCTGGGATAGTGCGTAGGATCCTTCCGAGGTACAGCATGTCGCCCGCTTCCGCTGCGGCTGTCGCGGCAGCTTCAAAGTGAGCCGTGCTCTCTTGGACATGGTGCCATGCGCCGCGTTGCTCCAATGTCCTCACCAGTGGGTGGTTTTGAGAGCGTATCGCCTCGGCTAGCGGCGTGGTCGGATAGTCATTCGGGATGTTGTCGTGAAAATCTCTAAACATTGCCGGGAGCTCGGCTAGGTTGATTTCTTTTTCTTGCTCGAGTAGGAGGTTGACGATGTCGGAGTGCCCACCCCGAATCGCCCCGGACAGAGCCAAGGCGTTTGCTGGGAGCTTCTGGCGCAAAAACAACTTGCAAAGCTCTAGATTTCCAGACTTTGCGGCCGCGGCAAAGGGCAACGTAAACACATCGATGCATTGACTACATGCGGATTCCGCGTGCGAGCCAAGGAGCAGGCGAAAGGCCACGACGGACTCTTCGCGCTCGAAATGCCGCGCCACTCGGCACCACGAAGAGGAGTCGCGGGGTATGTTGGCATGAGTGTGAGGTTCGAGTCGGCCCAGCAACATGATGAGAATGCCAAGTCCGGGAAACCCAAGAGCGTCCCTCACGCGCTTGCTAGTGACTTGGGCGCCGTACTCGAGGAGGACGGATGCGATCCGTTGCTGTATTAACTCGAGCTCTAGTTGCTCGCTTAGAGGCTTGTTGCGGTGGTGCCGGGAATTCACGGCGTATGCGAGAGGGCCGACAATGCCATACCCTTTGTCGGCATATGATTTATTGACGTCGGCACCGAGATGGACCAGAGCAGAGACCATGTGGACGTCGCGGTTCTTGGCGGCAAGTTCTAGCGGGGTGAGCCGTTTCCCCTCGCTTTGGCATATGATGTCATCCAGACGGACGGCGTAGGGCTGGCCCGACCCAGCCGCGACAATGAATTTGGCCGCTTGAGCATCGCCCGCGCCGACGGCGGCGCGAAAAAGGTTGTCGGCGATGGTTTTGGCTAGGGCTTGGGAGCCGGTTCGTAATCGCTTGAACAGTTCCGAGCTCATGCGGGGGTCGCTCCTCAAAAGGACCAAGACACTCCTGACTGGCATTCCTTGAAATCCGGCAAAGTTGTCCACGATGGAGCGTAGAAACATCTCTCTGATGGCTGGCTCGAGCTCTGCGGGCTCCAGGCTGCTTTTTGTAACCTGCTCGGCCTCCTTTTCCGGGAGGATGGCTAACAGCCGGTCGAGCAGCGGTTCGACGTCTGGCAGCCGCTCACGAGAAGACGATCGTACGGACATCTCATTAGGGAAATGCCTCCACCCCGGAACGGGGGTCTGGCTGTGGCGGAATTGATCCCATTGGTGATCAGGCTGCATCATGCTTCCACTGGGGTTGGCAGCAGAGTGTGGAAAAAATTTCTGGAGAAAGCTGGAAGCGGCGTGGGCGAACGCGCTCGAGCATGGCGAGGTTGATTCACGCCCGTGGATTCCGATAACGGACGGTGAGCGATTCGAGAGGACCTCGAGGCGAGGGCTCAACGGGCCCGGGTAACGCTGATCCCGAGCCAACGAGAGCTGCGGTGGGCAAGGTGAAGAAGCTCGGGATAGCGGTGAAGACTGCCGGCTGGAGGATTCGATGCTGTAAAAGTGATCGTTGCACTCCGTTGGGCCGAGAATGCTAGAGAGCGAGGGCATCGCTGATTCCTGCGTCGTCGGGCTGCCGGGCTGGCGGAGCCCGGATCTATGGGCCACGGTGACGTCGAGCTCCAGCACTGCCCCAGTCCCCAGCATCACCATGTCGTCTTGTGCGATCGGGGATCCTCGACCCGCTGCCGGCGGCAAGGACGGACTGCGAACCAGCGTGACCTCGGTGCCTCGATAAGGAACCCATTGGTTACCGTCGCCGGGTATCAAGATGGAGATTTGCCGGGCATCCAGCTCGTTTGTGACTTGGGCGTAATGTCAGCCCCAGCTAGGTCTGAAAATGAGAGACCGGAGAAGGAAATGAAGGCATACATTGTGGCTCGACCCCCAACGACGACGATTGGCGTTTAAGCGTCCGCCTGGCTCGAGCAATGGCAGATTCCTTGATCTGCTGACCGGCGAGCAGCAGCCGATACTTGATGCCGTTGGCTTCGAGCCTTTCAAGCTGGGGCATGACAATCTTCCACTCGCAAAGCTTCAGTTTCTTGGCTACGTTCCACGCCTTCAGCCTCGCTTCGAGCTGCGAGATGGTGACCGTGAGGCCCGTCTCGTCCCGCAGGATATCCGAGACGGTCGGGCGGCTCCCATTTTTGCATTTGAGCGGGACGTGCTGGCGGAAGAGCTCTTTGATTCTGGGCTCGAGGTCGAGCCATTGTTCCTCAGCGATTTTTGGAGGTGCCATGGCTGTAAGCGAAGCCGTCGTCTAACACGGAGGTAGGCCAAAGAGCTTAGATGGAGTGCGCGCGGACGTAGGTCAACTTCCACGGTCGCTGGGATGGAAAAGAAAAGCCAAACCGACCAGGAGCGTCCAGGTGGGAAGAGGGCAGGTAGGGCTCTTCGTCGGGCGAGCGCCCAACGCCCGCCCGGTTTTGGCGGTGCAGGGCGCCGGGAGCCTTGCTGCGAGGGCGGCTCTCAGGTTTTGCCCGTCACGTGTGTGGTCGCCATGTTCTGTCGTCGTCGGGTTTTGTCAATCCTGCCAGATTTGTCGCCAGGTTTTGTCGGCCCAATGAAAACGGTCCCTTTTTGCGGTGCGGGACGTGTCATCGCAGGGCGACAACCAAAAGGAATGGCCAATCAAATTAGCCGGTTCGACACAGCCAACGCGGGCTGGTAGCGCGAATATTACCGCTGCCAATCAGGGCGAAAGACCCACCACCAATTCGGGCGAGGCTCGTTCCTCGGCCACGATATCAACGCACAGGCTGCTGGCGGAAAGAGGAGGAGAATATATAAATTACATGCCCTTGCCTCCGTTGTAATCGATCAGTACACTCTCGTTAGAACCAGGCCCAAGAGGAAATCCCAAGAGTGCAGCCAGGGAAACACGCGAACCAAAATTCCTCCGCTTCGGCATCACTCCACAGACCACCCTAAGTCCTTCGCTTAGACACACCTATACCAACTCCCCGCCCCAACCGCCTTAAGCAATGGCCCCCCAGCAGTCGGTGCCGTCCACCGGGTGCTCTTGTACGTCGTCCGGTACCCGGTGCAGCAACTGCCAGCAGCGACGTGTAGTCGTGCCGCCGCCAGTGCCTAGGTGTGTTTGCAGCTCTCCAATTTCGACTGACGACCGCGTCTTGCGAGGCTAATCCTGCCGTGTCATTCAGCTGGTACCACGGCCTGGCAAGGGAGGCTAGAGACCTTGCTCGTTATAGCAGGCAGCAGCGCGAGGGAGGAGAGGCGGGAGGGAGCGCGGTTCAGGAGAACCCATCCAAGGGATCGTGAGATCGGATTCGATGACGCGCTGGGCTGATTGACAGCTGGGCTATGTGTAGTACGCAGTGCTACACATAGTGCGTGCCTATTCAGTTCCGCGCGAGTAGGGGGCCCTCGCGTGGAAAATGTGGGGCGGGGGCTGATCGAGTACCTGAGAGTGGCTGAATTTTTTCATAGGCACCATAGTATAGAGGAGGGGCTTGGAACGGAGTACTCGCCACAGCTGTGTGGATAATGTGAGACGATAGACTTGCTGCTTGTTCATAGCTGAAAGTCCAAGACAACAACTTTTTTGCTTCCGTCCCCAGCGTCCAGCCTCGTAAAGACCGACAGAGTCCTGTCGGTCTGTAATCGGCGAGCGTCGACTAGGGGTTCCCCTGACAGGCCGCTGCCCTGCCAGACCTGCTGGAATTCTGCGTAACCGTTTTGCTTCGCGGCTCGAAGGATTCGAAGGGTAGACGCATCCGAGTCGGGCAAGAGGACGAGAAGATCGCCCCATTTTGCGACTGCAACCTTGCCCCGCTTGCCGCCAGTGACCGGGCCAATCGTGTGCTGCGTCCAGGCCCCTGTCACGGGCTCCCTGTAAAAGTGTCTCCACATCGGTCGGTCCTCGCCCTCAAACGTCCTGTTGAGAACGTGCACCCCGCCGTCCGCGTCGACGGCCTGGCTCTCCTGGTTTGTGAGCCCGGAGCCTCTGGGGATGTCAAAGACGATCAGGTCCGGCGCGTCGGGCGTCACTCCGCGGCCGCCACCATCAGGACCCAGGTCTGCGACGACGGCGCCGAGCGTGTTCCGCCACGTGCACCCGTCATTGTCGCTGTACGCATAGCACAGATCATGGTTGTTCTCGGCGCCGTTGGGGCCGGCCTGCTGCTTGTGCTTGGTGTCGAGCGGGTCGTTCCAGCCGTCGTAGCGCACGAAGC
Organism: Magnaporthiopsis incrustans; assembly: GCA_003049425.1. NCBI lineage: Eukaryota > Fungi > Ascomycota > Sordariomycetes > Magnaporthales > Magnaporthaceae > Magnaporthiopsis > Magnaporthiopsis incrustans. Next base: position 56,667 of record PYSR01000104.1, on the reverse strand, counting down.
CGCGGTAGACCCACGTGACATGCAGACGACCACCGTCGTCTTCGCGGATCTGGTAGTCCATGCCGTGGACGTACGGGCTGTTCTGCACGCCGACGAGGTGCGTTCCGACGAAGACGAAGCGGCCGCCGCCACCGTCATCACCCGCGCGGTAGACATACAGGTGGTCATCGCCCAACCCGGCCTTGCCGGTCCGGAACGACAAAAACATGTCCTGACCACCGCGGCCGGCCGGGCCGAAGCGCGGGTACGTCACGTAGCCAAAGTGCTCATGCGTGCGGGGCAGACCCGGTAGGTGGTCCAGCGTTGGGGTGAAGAGGGCCGAAGTCCAGGGGAAGCGGTCCGGGTCCGAGGCGAGAGCCTTGACGGAATGGCGGTACCGCAGGCTGTGTCGTGTCGACCACCGTCAGAGCGCCCTGTCGGCGTGGTTGGACAGAGCAAGCGGGCAGACGCGCACTCACACGTCGCAGTGGTGGTCGTATGAGAGATGGATGGTGCCGTCACCGGGGCAGATGCCCATTTGGACCGTGTTGTGGCCGTCGTCGACGGTCTGCGGATAGTCGTCGAGGGCGAGCACCTCCCACGGCGCGGCTGGGAGCTTCCGGCGGGCGACATGGACGAACACTGGCTCGTTTTGCGCCGCGTCGCCTGCGTCGGTTCCGAGAGGGCTATAGAAGACGGCGTACTGCCAGCCGTTGTGGGAGGTGATGGCGTCTTGCTGGAACGCGTTGCCGTTGAGCACACAGTTCCGGCGCCAGGGGTCCGGGCCCAGCACCGTGACTAAGGGGTCTTTCACCGTGGACGCCATTGGTATGAAGGTGGTGAAGTGAGCGAGGGCTTGTGCCTCGACGATTTTTGGCCGGCAGTTGAAGGGCGGGAGCGGGGAGGCACGTGACGTGATTCGTGGGAAAACGCGGAGAAATCTGGTCCTCCAATGAGCGTCGAGCTGTGCTGTCTCTCAGGTTCTGGCAAGCCGCGGTGGGTTAGGGTTGCCCAGATGGTGGCCGACGCTGGCGCTCCATCGCCGCTCTCTGCAAAGCCGAATCACATCCCCAAGCCCCAAACATCCCCAACTTCGATTTCTGGGGGCGGGGCTCTGATGTCGCTCGGAGCTGGCGATGGTGACGTCTAGCTTTATCCCGCCGGCAGCAGCCAAGAGCCAAGGATATATTGGTTCCCACCCCCTAGTCGATACATGCCCCCTGGAACAGCACCCGACATTAGCCTAAATTCCCGAAATACAGACGAGCCCGACCTGCTCGCTCCTTTATTTTTGGCGAGGTAAGTCGTCCCGGCGCGAGACATGCAGCGAGTGGCCTCGGCTGCTCGGATGTGTATTTATTGGATCGCTCCATGCCGCCTTGCAGGTTTGATTGAGCTGAGCACACTCCCAACGCAGCCAGCCGTGCACACCATCTGCTTCCCGGATCTGCGGTACGGCAGAAAGCACCTGCCCAGAAGGCTGAAAGGAGTGACCTCTGGTTTGTGGAAAATATCCCCAGAACAAAGCGTCCCAGGGGACCCTGGTCACGCGGAAGGGTCTCCAAACCCGAGAAAAGCTAGAGAAATTTGATTGGCATTTGGGTACGGGCACACGGATCGTCTCCTCTCCCCGACTCCATATCGTGCTTGGATCAACCTGCACCGCATTCGTTGTGGCTTACCTTACCCCTCACCGACGAGGGACAGTCTAGTGCCTCAGTACTCTAATAGCCAGGGAATTATGGGCCGAGACCGGCCGAAGCAGTTTCTTGCGACGTGATATTTACCTGCCAGCTATGGATTAGATGCGGCGCAGAAGCTACCACATCCATGGGTCCCCAATTTTCCGGCCGGTCGGGGTTGTGCTCGGTTGGATGGGTGTGTGGGGAACACAACACCATCCCCGTCCATAGGAGGGCGGCCGTCGTAAGAGTAATCTTTTGGCCGTGGCAACCACGAGAGCCGTATATCAAGGCGTGCCTCCCCGCCCACTTCCCTGATGGCGTCTGCCGGCTCTCCGCATCCATCCCCGACCCTGCGACTTTCCCTATCCAGCCGCCCGCAGACCTGGCCCGGCTTTGAGGGTCGCTGTCGAGTCCTCTGTCGGCGAAAGCCAGCACAAACCGCCACCTGAGCTCACGGGGAAGCCCCCGCCCAGACCACCACGATGGGGAAAACCTCGGTCAAGATCCTGGAGAAGCTGGTGAGGAACGACGCCATGAGGCATGACCCTCCCGAGATCTACGGATGGAGGGTCTACATGCTGGCCGTGTCGGTAAGTTCCGCTGCGTCTGCCCTCTTTTGACAGCCTGCGCCGGCCGGGGCTGACGACCGACACCAAGGCGTGCTTCGGCGCCATGTGCTTCGGCTGGGACTCGTCCGTCATCGGCGGCGTCATCGTCATGCCTCCTTTTATGCACGACTTCGGCCTCGGCGACAACCCCAAGGGACCGCTCGCCGCCAGCCTCGGCGCCAACATCGTCTCGACGCTGCAGGCCGGCTGCTTCGCCGGGTCCATCATCGCGTCTCCCCTGACGGACCACTTCGGCCGCAAGTGGTGCCTCGTCGGGACCGCCGCCGTCATCCTCACGGGCGTCATCATGCAGGCGGCGGCGCTCGGCAACCTCCCCGCCATCTACATCGGGCGCTTCGTGTCCGGGCTCGGCGTCGGGGCGGCGTCGTGCATCAACCCCGTCTACGTGTCCGAGAACGCGCCGCGGGCCATCAGGGGCCTGCTGACGGGCATGTACCAGCTCTTCATCGTCACGGGCGGCATGATCGCGTTCTGGGTCAACTACGGCGTGAGCATCCACCAGGAGGGCACGCGGGCCATGTACATCCTGCCGCTGGCCATCCAGGGCCTGCCGGCGCTGCTGCTGCTGTTCTCGATGCTGCTCTGCAACGAGTCGCCCCGCTGGCTCGCGCGCAAGGACCGGTGGGACGAGGCCAAGGACGTGCTGTGCCACGCGCGCAACCTGCCCGTCGAGCACGCCTACATCCAGGAGGAGCTGCACGAGATCGCCGACGCGCTCGAGCACGAGCGCCGGCTGATCGGCGACGCCTCGTGGCTGCGCCTCAACAGGGAGATCTGGACGCAGAGCATCCACCGCAAGCGCGCCATCATCAGCATCACGCTCATGATCTGCCAGCAGATGACGGGCACCAACGCCATCAACACGTACGCGCCCCTGATCTTTGGCAACCTGGGCATCACCGGCCTCCAGGGCCAGCTGCTGGGCACCGGCGTCTACGGCATCGTCAAGGTTCTCTCGTGCGTCGCCTTTCTCCTGTTCATGGCCGACTCGCTCGGTCGCCGCCGCTCGCTGCTGTGGACGTCCATCGCCCAGGGCCTGGCCATGTTCTACATTGGCATCTACGTCCGCGTGCAGCCGCCCAAGGAGGGGGATGTGGTGCCGCCGGCCGGTTACGTGGCTCTCGTCTGCATCTTTCTGTTTGCTGCGTAGGTTTCTTGCCCTCCCTTGAGACCCTCCAAAACTGTTGCTGACCTCAAAAACAGCTTCTTCCAGTTCGGCTGGGGCCCCGTGTGCTGGATTCTGGCGTCGGAGATCCCGTCGGCGCGCTTCAGGTCCATCAACGTCATGTACGCGGCCGCGACGCAGTGGCTCTTCAACTTTGTCGTCGCGCGCTCCGTGCCCGAGATGCTCATCACCATCGGCGGCAAGACGGGCTACGGCACGTACCTGCTATTTGGCAGCTTCGCCTTTGCCATGTTCTTCTTTGTGTGGTTCTTCATCCCCGAGACGAAGGGCCTGTCGCTCGAGGCCATGGACGAGCTGTTTGGAGGCGAGGCCGTCGGGACCGGCAAGCTTGGGGCCGAGGACAACGCCGACAGCGGAAACGGGGCGGGCTCGGAGAAGAACGAGATTTCGCCGGTGGAGAAGCGGGTGTAGGGACTGGATGCTGTGATTCTGGTGTCAGCACTGAGAGCATCCTCGGGTTTCCTATTTACCGCCTCGTATGATGCTGGTTCTATATCGTATCCATTTCGGAGGCCACAGATGTGGGAATGAGCATCGCCGTACATGGGTTCGAGCGATGCATATATAGCAGCATTCCCGCCTTCTATCCGAACGTTTCCCACGGCATCGGAATAAATTTCCACTTGGAAAATCAGTGAGCTCGGATGGAAATGATAACCTGGTGACCCTGGACGAGTTATTTTACAGTAACATTTTCGTAAACTCCCATGCCCCGGCCGGCATTTCGAAGCCAGTTTGAACTGTCTAATACCTGCCGGTAATGACTCTGATGTTGACAGCCGTCATCCCTGCACTGCGGGAACATTCGAACGCGCCCAAACAAATCGGGAACTCACAAGCACCTCTACGCAAATCGTCCGACGTCTCATGACCTCGTGTCTTGCTACGGCACGACGAACGGCGGTGAAGCCACAGCATAGTACTTCGTGACTACTAAAGGCTGGGAAACACGCAGTCCGCGTTGGCGAGCTCCTTCATTCAACCCCTCGTTTCCGTCTCCTTTTCCTGGATCCGCAGCCTCAAGCGAAGTACCCATCATGAATCTCCATCATCCACATCGCAATCCTGTTTCTTGAAGCCCTGTACATGGACGCGTGTCATGTGTCGCAAGGGGAAAGAAAAAACACCCTCAGGGGCTTCTCGGCAACGAATGTGGCCCCCACGGTCTGCCTGCCAACTTCGTGAGCCCCGCTCCGTACGTCAAGGGATGGCCGCAATAACCCTGGGGCCTCCAGGGCGATACGATCCGTCTTCCGGGGCCCGTCGGCAACTATTGCCACTCTTGTGGACTTGAAAATGACGATGCAGGCAGCTCTTTGGATAGACAACCTCCGTGTCGGCTCATACCGACCCATTCATTCATTGGCATGGCAAACGCATAGCTGCGATCTTGACCGCTACGAGTGAGCGCGAAACTCTCGTCTACGCGATATGATCGCGGCGGGCCTGGACTTATGAGAGCGAGCGGTCTAAGCGTGTAAGAACGCCACCTCAAACAGTGGATAGCGCTGTCCAGGGAGCCATGTATCATCCCTTCTCCGCTTCGGAGCGGCTCCGAGCCACGGTGGAGGTGTACAGCCCTATGTGTAGAACCGTCTCGCAGGACGACTGGGATCCTGGCGTGCTGGCAAAGCGATAGGGCTGGGTTGATCGTGGCTACGGACCCTTTTACGATTCAAAAAAGAAAACGGCAGGGAGTGGAGGCGGAGAAAAGGGGTAAAGGCTGGTCCAGGCGCTCTTGGCTGTTGCGAGCGTGGCTGCAGCACGGGGATTGCATCTCCATTATCATTGCTTGCCTCGCCGGGGCCGTGGAGCACGTGTCGGGGTTTGCAGGACGTTGTCTTGGCCATTGCTTGGCTATCACTTTGGCCGACTTTGACGTTCCTATGCGCGCTGCCAGGCAGGAGCGGCCCGCCCTGAGTGTGGTTGGCACGAACCACAGCTTAATGCATCCCCAAGTCAAGCGCGTCACGAGCCGCCTGGTCTTGCATCGGACGGAATGGATCCCACGCACGGTCTGAGCGCCAACCGCCGGCTAAGTCGGCACGCTCGGAAACAGTCGGCCAGGGGTATCTAGGCGACGTCAAAGGGATCGCCGTCAGGAGTCCTTGGGACAGCCCTGTAGCCGCCGTGCCGTCTTCCGAGCGCCTGCACTGGCTAGATGGAATATCCACGGAGCGGCCCGTACATATCCTCTGGCCAGGGGCACTGTTTCGAAGCATTACAGTACATCGAGCCGGCCTTGGCATATTGCCGTGGCAGCCAGAGGACCCATCACAGTGGGAATATATCTCCACCGTCTGGGTCACTCGGCGATGGAGTTGCTGTATCGCATCAACCTCGCGAGCTTGACGGTGGGATAATCTCCAACGACCTCCAAGGCCAGAGCCAGGGGACTAGGCGATGCGAGAGGCAGGCCGGTGGCGACTTGGCCCCGTTCTCGGCACCGGCAGTGCAACCCAGCAGTCGGCTGGCTGAGGAGCCCAAAGATGGATCCGAGCCTTGACAGGAGCCACCGAGTATGGGGCGGCGCAGCTTGGTCGCGGCGACGCCGGCTGGGCCTCGCTGCCATGTGTTCCGGGTGCCCCTGAGGGGAGATGGAGGCAGATGGGCATCGGGGCTCAAGGGGATCTCTGTCTCTAGCCGCGGCGGCGATAGCGGTCTCGTCGAGCATAAGTAGAGCGGCATCCTGCCCTCCAATGCTGTGTAGTTTCCTTTCTTCTCCATCCACCTTTGGACCAACAGTTCCTTCCTGTATCTTCATTTCTTCTCTGTACTTTCTTTCCCGTGTTTCTTTTGACATCACATCGACTACAGTCGCTTCTCCAACCTCTCAGACTCTCCCATCTTTTCACAGGCAACCACCGCCAACAACCACCACCACCACCGCAAAAATGCAGTTCAAGAACATCTTCGTCCTCGCCCTCCCCGTCGCCGTCCTGGCCGCGCCCTTCGTGGCCCCGGTCACCGACGTCGCCGCCACCTCTCCGGAGCTGGTGCCAGAGCCCATGCCCGAGTACCAGCTCGAGGCCCGCAACCCCCAGGGCGAGGACCTCAAGCAGCAGCTGATCGCCATCGTGCTCTCGGCCGCCAAGGACATCGCCAAGGACGCGGCGACGGCCATCGCGGCGGCGGCCGTCAAGGAGACCAACAAGGTAATCAAGAACCTCAAGAACTGGACGCCCGCGCGCGAGGCCTTCACGAAGGCCACGGCCAAGGAGATGTGGGGCAACAACCCGGACCCCAAGAAGTACGCCGCCGCCATCTGCTACAACATGGACTACTCGGTGTCGGACCCGGCGGGCGTCGCGGGCCTGCTCAAGGCCCAGCTCAAGTCGGGCTTCCTCCACACCGACTACGACTGCTTCTTCATGTCGGCAGGCAACACCATGAAGCTCAAGGGCGACGGCGGCTTCATCAACCTGGCCTTTCAGTCCGACAACCGCTGCACCTACGACAAGAACACCAAGTTCATCCGCTGCTAAGCCTGTTAAGCGTTGCTGTCGCTGGTGGTTGAAGTCCTTGGGGTTATTTCGGGTGCTTTGTTAGATGGTAGCTTTCTCTCTGGTGCTCTGCACCCTGCGGCGTTCCTTGAGACGGTGTCTGTGCGTGTATATAGAATATAGAGTCTGACCTGGAGACGAAAGACGCAACTGCAGTCTTTGGCGATGCCAAATCCAACTTTTTTCTGTCTTTCTCTCAAACCTTGGATTTTGCTTGGCTGACGGTTTTGTGAACCGAAGTGTATGTCTCTGGGCTGTCTTCCATCCCATATAAACGTTGTGCCACTCGATCCCATACACCCAAGATCGGGTTGCCCTTGCCACCGGGCCACCAATGGCTTGGCAACGCTGGGGAGTAGCACTCTATCGAAACAGGAAGCGCCAAACAATCAGAGCAACAGATAAACTCTATACCCCGAGCTTGACTCGAAAATGTCGAGGGAGAGGGTGGTGCCGCAATCTGTTCGACGGGATGTTCTGTGTTGCGACGGCATCACTCTGGAGATAAAGAGATAGCCTGACTCCGGGATCCTTCTCGAACATCCCACCATTCCCAGCCAATCCCCGGCATCCCGCACGAAGCCAACCCGTTGGCCATTCGCGCCGTCGGCGTGGGTCCTAGTCAACGCCTGCGACCCGTATCTAGGCCTCAAGACTGGCACGCAATTTTCGGCCAACATGTTCGGAGCCATTTTTGCGAGTCCTGAAGCAAGGCGCCTAGAAGTTCGAGCCACCAGAGCTGGCCCGTCAAGGCTACGGCATCCTCCGCTTCCTGACGGCAACCTGCGGCCACCTCCCGATCCTGGGTGGCAGCTTCAGCCCGCAGGAGAACTCGATCGTGAAGGTGGCGGCCACGGGCATCTTCGCGGGGGGCCTGCCGGCCATGTACCGGCTGGGCCTGCTGTCGGACAGGCGGCGCGGCGACATGGGCCGTATTTCCACCATTACGCTCGTGTGCTCCTTCGTCGGGGTCTTCTTCGTGACGTCGCTGCGCAGGTTCTTCGTCATCCAGGCCGCACACGAGCCCAAGCTGCCGTTCCCGACCCCGACCGCCACCGCCGTCACCATCCGGTCCATGCACTCGGGCGCGGCCGGCGGCGCCGCTCGCCAACTTCGCCGCTGCCATCGGACATCGCGTCGCCTCTTACGCTGTCGGCATTCTGTACGACTGGCACTTCACCTCGATCCACATCTAGTCCGGCTACACGTGGTGGCGCTCAACATCGAGTTGTGGGGCCGGTGCTTCGAGTGGACCGGGGCCCCCATCGGTTCGAGAATGATTATCGGCCCCAATAGCACCCTGTCCATGCTTGCCGGCCCAGTCCCGGCCTGCGGTGTCATCGGCCCCTTGCTGGTGCATTACGGCGAGGTCATCGGCCACCAGGTCTACCCGGCCAGTCCCAGTGAGACGGCCTGTACTCGTTCACGTCGCTCAGCAACCTCGGCAAGGAGACGCCCTCGTCGCGCTACTGGCTGCTGTGGCCGGGCGTCATGATCATGGTGTGCTCGTCCATGGCCGACCTCGCCGTCCAGTACGGTCATTCTGGTATCACGTGAAGGCTAGCTGGAACCAAGGCTTCGTCGGCGTGCAAGGCTTCCTGCAGAGACGCGGCTGGCATAGCGCCTTCTTTGATTCCCAGGCAGCCATCGCCGCCGCCACGACCCGGCCGGACGCCATGGCGGAGGACCTGGCCAGGTCTGAGGATCAGGATGTGGGGATCCGGCCTGGCCGCCAGCACGGTCGTCACCGTCATCACCTACGACCGGAAGTGGGGATGCACCGGGCCTGGCGCTGCTGTCCATCGTGCTGGCCTTCATGTTTGCCTGCTTGGCCATCCAGACCGGCGCCGTGACGGATCAGCCGCCGCTGACGGCCGCGGCCAAGGCTGGCAGCTCGTCATCAACGGCACCCATCACGGGCGCCCACATGCGCTCAAGGACGCCCAGCGCGTCAAGCCGTTCGCCTCGTCCATGGCCAGCGGCCGCGCCTCGGTCGCCATGGACTTGACGTCCGACTTTCGCGCCGGCTTCCTCCTCGGCGCCCCACCAGCCAAGCAGTGGATCGCCCAGGCCATCGTCACCTTTGTGTCCGTGTGGATTGCCCCGGCCATGTTCCTGCTCTTTGCCATCGCTTACCTGTGCCTGATCCACCGACCAAGGACGAGAAGGGCGCCTTCCTGGCGCCCTCGGTCACCGCCTGGCAGACCGTGACCCAGGCCGTCCGGACCCGGTGTCAGCATCCCGCGCAGCTCCGCCATCGCCGCCTGTCTGCTCGGCGCCGTGTCCGTCGCCCAGGCCGTCGTGCGTCACTATTATCTGGTCGGCCCGCGCGAAAAATACCGCGAATGGCTGCCCAACTGGGGCACCATCGCCCTCGCCTTCGTCACGCCCCTGCCCGTCTTCACCGGCGCCGCGCTGCTGGGCACCGTCGTCGAGGCCTCCTGGCGCAAGTGGTGGTCTAGGACGTGGGAGATTTGCGGTTACGCCGTCGCTGTGGGTGCTATTGCTGGTGAGGGCGTGGGTGGCGTGTTCGGGCCCGTCCTACAGCTGGCCAGCGTCTCGGGCGACGTGTACGGGACTGCCATTGGCTGTCCCAACTGTAGTGCTAGCTGTCTCTTGATAGCTGTTATTGTCAGGATTTCGCGTACCCAGATCCGCCACCAGCCGCCGCCAAGTCAAGCTTATTTGCATCTTGCTTCCCACTCGGTGACGTGTAGCCGCGTAACCGTTACATCTCGAGACGCCCCTAGCCCCTGACTGCCGGCCCGGTCCGTCCCGAGTCGGGGCGCAGCCAACAGGGGGCGGCTGTGAGGTCTGTTGGCACACATTGAGTGTGCTAACGTAGCAGTATCAAGTAATTCCGAGCGGCGGCCCTAGGCCCTCTTGCAAGTAAATGACCCGAAAAGGAAACACTGTGGGGGTTATCACGCACCGCCCGGCTCGGCTGTGGCTTGACCATGGCCAAGAAAGCGGCCCCGCGGCCACCGCGTTGGGTGGTCTGTGAGCGTGGCAGAGGATATAAGGCTGGGTTGCTGCTGTGTGAGGTTAGGCGAATGGCAAGCCGGGGGTATCCCGATACCAATACCTAAACAGATTTCCCCGGAAAGCCGCGGACGCCGAGCGACCATCCCGAAACTACCACCTCGGCCGGAACCATGACCGACCCCACAAAAGGCCTCAAGACCCTCTTCCAGACGGAGCGGCTGGTCTTCCGCCACGTCTCGGACGAGGCCGACCGGGACTTTATCCACAACTACATACACAGCGACCCGGTCAACAACGTCTTCAGCGGCCCGGAGCTGCTGCGGCCGTCAAGCATGCGGGATGCGGACGAGGTGGTCAACCTGCTCAAGTCTGCTATTCTGGGCGTCATGATCTGCCTGCCGCCCGCCGCGGCGACAGAAAACGGCACAGAAAAAGCAGCAACACGACACCTCCGCCCCGAAGACTTCACGACCATCGGCTACCTGTGGATCATGGACGCCGACGGCCTCCCCAAAGACGGGGCCCTCGCAGGCGGCGGCAACTTTGCCGGGTCGGCGGACCTGGGCATCAGCATCGCCGAGGCGCACCAGGGCAAGGGGTACGGGGCCGAGACCATCAACTGGGCCGTGGACTGGGCGTTCCGGTTCGCGCGCCTGCACCGCATCGCGCTCAGAGCGGTCGTGTTCAACGAGCGCGCGTGCGCCCTGTACCGGCGCCTGGGCTTCAAGGACGAGGGCCGGCTGCGCGAGCTGCAGTATCACGACCGCAGGTGGTGGGACGTCATCTGCCTCTCCATGCTGGAGCACGAGTGGGAGGAGCTGCGGGGGCTGAAGAAGTAGCATGGGTCGGGCCGGAGGGATCAGACGAGATGAAACGTAGGTAGCCGCTGGGCGGTTACCGGGGTTAGATGAGAGAGTGCAATCAAAATGGGTATCATTTGTTTCCCGTCCAACGCCTGGCTTTTTTCTATCCAGGACCCACAGCGAGTCCTACAATGCCGTCTTCGACTTGGTGTTGTAGAGAATGACACTTGACCTTGGCTGCCTAGCGTTCCTCCTCCTCGTCGTCCAGACTGGGCCACTCGACGACGAACCGAGGCGGGCCGTCGTCAGCCTCGTCTGGCGACCGCAGCACAAACGCGACGTCCATGCCGTCCTTGAGGCCCTTGCCCACGGGCGTGTCTGCGTCGCCGACCTTGAGGTTGCGCCACTCGGCGGCCCTGGTGTCGCCGCCGCGCCGGCTCTGTTGCTGGAGGATGCCGTAGCTGACGACGGCGTCTGCGGGGATGGGCGTGTCGTTTGCGCCGACCGACGAGCTGAGGCCGTCGGGGTAGCGCTCGTTGAGGACCTCGAGCAGGTCGGCCGAGATTTGCGCAAAGGTGTCGAGAGGGGAGACGAGCATGTAGATGGTGTGGATGCCGTACTTGAAGCGGAGCGAGAGGTCGATCTCGTTTTGGGTCGCTTTTGGCGGCTGAGGAGCGAGGATGTTAGGGAAGCTCAGAGGCGGGGCAACAGGCGGGGGATACGAACCATGGTGATGTGATACGGACGAAGCGGTTGTTCAGGTCAGGTTCTGGACGGTGAGACTCCCAAGTTTTGATCTCCGTCAGGTGAACGAAAGGAGGCGTCGCTTTTCGATGTTTGGATGGATTGTCTTCCTTGCCAGCCGCGACGCGGCGCGGGGATCTAGGCAGGGAGCTTACCCCACTAAAGCTAGCGGGCCCACTTACCGCCCAGCGAGCGGGAAGGAGCTTGGGCCATCTATTGCTGCCGAGGTGGGCAAGCGAAGAGAATTTCGCATCTCCAGCTGCCTGCTTCGATGGCGACGGCCTCAGCTTTGACCCTCAACCGTCAATCTCGATCACGACCTACCGCCGATGCCCACCAAGTCATGGCATCTGAACCCTCCGAGCCCGCCGAAAACGCCAAGGCCTCCGCCCGCAAGGCCCGGCAGATCACGCCTGAGGAGATGGCGGAGCTGGCCAAGAACTCGCGCCTCTCGATCCCCAGCTTCGTCCGCATCCCCGCCGCCGCCGTCACCTCGTTCGGCGTGGGCATGACCCTCGGCGTCATGCACGGCAGTAAGATGAGGGGCCTGCGCTTCCGGGCCGAGCACGCCCACAAGCTGCCCTCGTCCACGACGGGCTGGTACCTCTACCACCGCAGCAAGAACTACCAAATGGCTTTTGGCGGCATCAAGGAGGGGCTCCGGATGGGCGGCCGCATCTGCTTCTGGACCACGGCCATGTTCTCCATCGAGGACATGTTTGACAGCTACCGCGGCTCCATGGACGGCATCAACACCGTCATGGCTTCTGTAGCTGTCGCCGGCGGCTTCAGCCTGTGGAGTATGTCGTCGCTGGGCTTCTGGGCGGCACTGACGCAAGTCACAAGCTGACTTGTTCTCTCCGCAGACCGATTCCCCTTGATCATGGCGGCGCGCACGACAAAGACCGCCCTGGTAGTGGGCCTGGTGTACGGGGGCCTGCAGGACCTGGTCAGCGCCGCGAGAGGCCGCCCGATCGGCTACGTCGAGGCAATCCGTCGCCGCATGACCAAGGTCCAGGGCACGACGCATCCCGGCGAGTGATTCCGAGCTATTTATTCGATGCTTGTGGGCCTGATAGTGCTCCGTGTTGTCTGTCGCCCTCTTCCAGCCTACGCTTGTGCAGGGCTTCCGTCGCAGCGCCATGCAGGGGCCGAGGAGCACATGACCACTGACAAAGGCATCTCCGATGACGGAGTCGGCGGCTCTCATCCTCACCCGATGGTACGCGCAGGCCCCACGCTGTCTGCGACACGACGGTCTCTGAGCTCTGCATGGGCTGTCACGCAAAATTAAGCCGAGCCGCGATAAATTGCCGCTGTTGGTTTGAACTCACCGACGGTCCGTCAGTGGCTTCGACATGCATTGGCCAGTCGGATGAGGCGAGGCAGCCGAGGCATTGGCTGTATTAATTCACGAAACGGGCTAGGCGCCTTCACCCAATCCACTTCCAGACACTTCACTGCTGATCCGTCGGGATTTCCAAATCTGGACAGCCCTCAGAAACCCCGCATCCCATATTCCCTCAATGCAGACCACACCACTGCAACCGTGGGGGTACCTCGAGACGGGGAAGTCGAGTCGAGATCGGGCGACAAAGTCGAGATCGAGGACGAGAGTCATTTCTGCAGTAGCTCAAGGGAGATCTGCTGCAGGCGCCCTGACAGGCCGCGGCTATCCACGGCTTTCTCTCTAACTCCATCCGGCCCACGTGACGGTCCGCCCCAGCGATCTTTGATAAGAGCCACAGCTCGGTCCAGTGACGTGCCTCAGATTGGCCTGCTTCATCATCGAAACTGCAATCTGCGGGGCTTCGGAGGCGACGGCCCCATGAAACGAAGCAGGCATTGCCAAGGAAGCGCTGAGAGATACCGCAATGCCGTGCTTCTTGCGCCTGCAGGCGCCACGGTCAGCATGGCCGGCCTCCGATAAAGGAAGGGAGCGAACTCACATTATGTCACCGATGCACGTCTCCATGCACCTGCCCTCGTCGTATATCTACCTGGGTGCCTTGCCAAACGGTCAGGAACGCGGCAGGCGCCAAGCAATATATACCAAGCATCTCCCCATCTTGTATTTGCGCCCGCTGTGCTGCCATTCTCTGCTGCTTGTCTCAGAACAGACTACACATCTGTCCTAGACTCGATTCGAGCCCGCAAATGTACCCCAGACCCACGATATCGCACGGCAGCAGGCCCTTACAGTACTCGGCAGGAGGCACCCATTTGATCACAAGATGGATCGTCGCTTCTCCAGCACGGCTGGCGCCCAGCGCCGTCGCCCGCCATAAAGAAAACCGCCGCACAGCTCAGCCTCTCTGCCCGATCAGAATGACTTCGACGAGCAGCAGGGCGCTTCATTCGTCGCCAAGCAGGCCATCCGCCCCGGCCATCGCATCGACCTTGGGCGCGGAGGAGACACAGGCATCGTTGCCCGCGCATGCCACCAGCGGCAGTAACGCCATGGCCCGGCCCGGCAGCCCTCTGTCCGTGCTGCCTCTAAAGGTGGTGCTGCGCTCGCTGGCCACGACGACAATCTCGTCGTCGCCGCTGCTGCTGCGGCCGTCGATGGCCATCATGTCGGTTCTGGCCCACAGTACGAGCCCGCTGCTTAACCCGGACAGGAATCCGGTGCTGCGGTTCCTGCTCAAGCACACGTTCTACGCGCAGTTCTGCGCGGGCGAGAACGCGGTCGAGGTGCGGCGCACCATCGCGGGCCTCAAGCGGGACATTGGCTTCACGGGCGTCATCCTCGGCTACGCGCGCGAGGTGGTCATGAGCGAGGCCCAGACGCGCGACCTGGCGTCCAGCGCCGACGTGGCGGTGGAGGGCTCCGCTCTGGCCGAGGAGTGCGTCCGCGACGAGGTCGTGCCGTGGGCGGCGGGCAACATGGAGACGGTGCGGCTGGCGAGTCATGGGGACTTTGTTGCGCTCAAGTAAGTGACGGGCTCCGTTGGCGCATTGGTCGTACGTAGCAGCAAAATCTGACAGCGAAACAGGTTCACCGGAGCAGGCCGCATGGCGCTCTACGCGCTCTCGGCGCAGCTCCCACCACCAAAGGCGCTGGCGGACGCGACGGACCGTATCTGCGAGCTGGCGGCGGCGCGGGGCGTGCGGCTCCTCTTTGACGCGGAACAGCAGGCGGTGCAGGCGGGCATCGACGACTGGACGCTGCAGTACATGGCGCGGTACAACAAGAACGACCAGGGCAAGGCCGTCGTGTACGGCACGTACCAGGCGTACCTGAAGGCGACGCCGCGCGTGCTGTCGTCGCACCTGCGCGCGGCGTCGCGCGGCGGGTTCGCGCTGGGCGTCAAGCTCGTGCGCGGCGCGTACCTGGGCTCGGACCCGCGGCACCTAATGCACGACTCCAAGGCCGACACGGACGCGGCCTACGACGGCATCGCGGCCGCGGTGCTGACGCGGCGGTGGAGCGGGCCGCTGGCGGCGGACGGGAGCGATGCTGTAGACTTCCCCACCGTCGACATGGTGCTGGCGTCGCACAACGCCGAGTCGGTGCGGAAGGGCCGGGCCATCGTCGAGAGCGGGCGGGCGCGCACGACAGACGTGGCGTTTGCGCAGCTGCAGGGCATGGCGGACGAGGTGAGCTGCGAGCTGGTGGCGAGCCGGGCGGCGGTTAGTGATGCTGGGAAGCAACAGGCCGCCGTGCGGTCGTACAAGTATCTGGTCTGGGGCACGACGGGCGAGTGCATGAAGTATCTGCTCCGGCGGGCGCAGGAAAACCGGGACGCGGTGCAGCGGACGCGGAGTGGGCGGGATGCCATGGCTGGGGAGGTGATGCGGAGGATTCGGGGGATGTTTGGAGGCCGTTGAGGGTTACGGACGGATGGCAGAATATCATGTAGCATTTTTACTGGATTATTTGCTCAAAACGCCGGATGACATGCGTGTTATGGCCTTGGATATGCGTGAAACCTGGCGCCCAACGCCAAAGCAGAGCTCTGCCCAGACAAGAAAATCCTGCACCAAGGCGGCAGATCACACCCCCCGCAAAGCCATGGCGCCGAGGATCAACATCTCGGCCTCCCTCCGCCTGCCCTCCTCGTCCTTGATCGCCGCCAGCGCCGCGGCGCCATTGAGCTTGTAGTACTTGCGCACCTTGGCCCAGTCCGTGCACAGCGCAACGTTCGCATCCGTAAACGGCACCGCGGTCCCGTCGACGTTGGCGCTCAGGTGCGCCCACACATCCTCCCCGGCAGCCGTGGCACCCGCAGCAAGCACCTTGACGGCAACCACGTCCCTGCTGTCGGGCGAGATGCCGAACCGCCTGTACGCCTCTGCGATGTTTGCCGACGGCGAGAGGCAGAAGACGGTCTCGGAGTGGACGTTGGGCGTGCGCAGGCCCGATCCGGAACCCGACGAAGCGACGGCGCGGAAGACGGCGGCGAGCAGGTGCGTCGTGCTGGTCAGGACCGAGGCGTCGACAAGCGCGTACTCGAAGAGCGGGTTGCGCGCGAGCAGCTGGCCGTGCAGGAAGGGCGCGTTGGCGACGTTGCGGAAGAGGGCGGCGTGGACCGTGTGTGTTGCCGGGACGTGTTCGAGGGCGATGTGGGCGAGGAGGTTCTGTGGTGGTGCTGTTGCCTCTGTGGGCGCGGGGTTCGCGTCGCTGCCTGGAACGGGAACGGACATTGCGTCGTCGTCGTCGCGGCTGGGAGATGGCTGTTCGCGGCTGGCTTGGGGCTTTTGCAATGACCGGCGCCTGCTGGAGACGGTCGCGCCCATTGCTGTCGGGATCTGGGACTGAAGACTGGTGGCGCAGACTGCAGTGGGTGGTGGTCGAGGTCTGACGACATGGTGGGGCACAAGTCCCAGCGGCCGCATAAAATCTGCACTCGTACACCAAATGCGCATGGCAGCAATAAGGGTATTCGTATATATGATATGCTAATGGGCCGTTTTGCCCTCATGCCACATTCCTCCCAGGTGTATATAAAAAAAACGCTCCTACCCAAACCCGCTTGATATGTGCTTTAAACCCGATAATGATATCCCAGCCTTTCAAAGTGCTGCCAGCCCAAAATGGCTTTAGATACCGATAGAGCGACAAGTGGCAATAAAAATGCTAGTGATGTGTTATGACATGGGCAGAAGATGAAGGAAGAAAATCGTGTGCTTTTGCCTTCCAGTCCGGGGAGGAAAGAACAAAGGAGAGGTGATATGCGGCGGCTCAGTTGCCGTTGACGGACGGCACGTCGGAAAACAGCAGCAGCGGCCACTGCTGCGCCGCCGTCGCCATGTTGGCCAGTCCGGCCGCCGCGTGCTGCTGCTCCTGCGACGCGTCCACCCCGCCCATCATGGACGGCGCCCCGCCCATGTGATCCCGGTGGTGGTGGTGCTGCTGCGCGCCGCCGCCCAGGTCCAGCAGCGTGCTGGCACCGGACCGGTGCTGCATGTCCATGATGGAGGTCGCCCAGTCCGTCCACGTGCTGCCGCCGCCGCCCGCCAGCTGCTGCGTGGCCTGCGACGCGAAGGAGACCAGCGGGTCTGTGCTGGCGGCCACGGCGGCTGCTGCTGCTGCTGCTGCTACTGCTGCTGCTTGTTTGTGCGACGCTGTGGCGTCGTCGTCTGCAGCTGACGGCGACGTCGAGGTGGCTAGTGCTACGGCGGCCGCTGCGGCAGACGCTCCATACAGCGACATGCCGTCTGCGCCGCCCGTGCTGTCGTACCCTGTCATGTTCGGGACGGCAGCGCCGTTGGCAACCGGGTTGCCCTGGTCGCCGTAGTTGGCGATCTGGTGGTATGCGGCGGCCGCGGCGTCGTAGTAGTTCCCGTTGCCGTCGCTGCTGCTGCTCACGCCGTGCTGCGGTGACCCATCGCCGGGCGATGAGCCGGTCGTGGTCGGCGCGGTCGACTGTGTTTGTGACTGTGGTGCCCGCTCCTGCGGTTGTAGATGGGGGTGATGGTGTTGTCGTTGTGAGGCCAAACTGCTGGATGAGGACCCGTTGGCCTGTTGGTTCCGACCCATGTCGGTCTCTATCCATGCGATTGTGTGGTTTACTATCCTGCTGATTTCGGCGCACAGCCCTGCGGATCCTGTCGGCGTGGAGCACTGTCAGTGTGTGTGTGTGCGAACCAGCGATCATCGGATGCAAGGACAAACAAACCTAGCAGCATCCCGATCTCGTCAATGACGGACAGCCACAGACTCATCTCTCTCCTGAGCGTGGCCACCTCCTCGGGCGTTATTGTAAACCTCCGCTCCCAGCTCTCGACCAGGGTGCAGAAGATGGCGGCCACGTAGACGGCCGTCTGGTACCACGTGGTGTCGAGCGACTTGAGCTTGTGGATCACGAGGATGTGCCGCAGCAGCTCGCGCGACGTCTCGGCGCAGACGCGCATGTTCTCGGCCTGGTACTCCGGGTCCGGGACGGTGCAGACGGACGGGTGGCGCAGGCAGAGGCGGAACTCGAGCGCGTACGTCTGGGCGTAGAGCGCAAACAGGTGCGTGTTGGCGCCCTTGCTCTTTTCGAGGTCCAGCTCCGGAGGCAGCTGGCGCTCCCACGCGCGCAGCTGCTCCTCGAGGCGCGTCACCACCTCGACGTGCCGCCTCGGGTCGCGCCGCACGCTGTACAGGTTCGAGTACATCTCCATGTACAGCGGCACGATCTTGAAGCCGGCCAGGCCGACGGGGAAGCTGCACACGCCGATGCGCGACCGGTCCGTGAGCCCGTCCGGGGTCAGACACTCGTCCGGGATGGCGAGCGGGAACGGCACGTCAAACTCCTCGAGGATGGTGGGCATGGGGCGGCCCATGCGGCCGTTGAGGGTGACGGACAGGGCCAGGACGCACCACCAGACGCGGTGGCGCATCTCCGTCTCGAGCGTGATGGCGCTGCCGTCGGCGACGCCGGGGTTGGTGCCCTTGTGCAGGTTCAGCTCCGTCGCCTTCTGCTGGGCGTACTGGGCGACCAGGTACGCGCTCCCCGGCTTGGGGAAGGCCCGCATGTAGCTGCCGACCATGACCAGGGCCTGGACGGCCGTCAGGGACACGTCCAGGGCCAGGTCGAAGAAGCGCGCGACGCAGAAGTGGTAGTGCTTGTTGGCCAGCTCGTTGAGGCGCGCCTGCTTGGCGTAGTCCTCGCGGTTGCGGGCGCCGTACTGGAAGTAGATGGTGGCGAAGACCATGTGCACCACCACGAGCTCGGCGCTGGTGGGCCGGAAGGTGGGGTCGTCGTAGATGCGCGTCAGCAGCGCCAGGTACGTCGGCTTGTGCAGTATGGGCTGGAACGGGTACATCATGATGAAGTACCACTCGGCGTACTCGAAGGCGTCGTGGCGCGGCGGCAGGTCGACGCCCTCGACGGGCGGGTTGACGCCCATGGCCGACTGCAGGAACGCCTGGGCGGAGCGGTCGTACAGGGGCGTGGGCGGGCCGCCTGCCGGCCCGGCGGGCGGGCCGTCCATGTCGGGGGCGGCGAACGAGGTGATGTCGATGGTGGTGCCGAGGATGGACAGCTTGGTGCCCCTGATGGTGCTCAGGGGCGCGTTGTCGGGCGCCACGCCGAGGTGGGTGAGCCCCGGCGGGCGCGGCTCGAGGGCGGCCGAGTTGGCGAACGAGGTCAGCTGCTGCATCTGCTCGGGCGGCCGCGTGCGGTACTTGCGCACCCAGGCCGACCCGACCTGCGACCACTGGTCCTTGAGCGCCGGGTCGGCCGGCTGCGGGTTGCCGAACGCGTCCAGCGTGGTCCAGGGCGGGTGGTCGGGCCCGTACTGCGACCAGTGCCACGGCTTGACCTCGATGCCGTTGCTCTCGAGCACCTTCTCGAGCGCGCGGATGTGGGCCAGCATGTCGGTCTTTTCGCGCTCCAGCTGCTGCATGTAGCCTCGCTTCTCGGTGCGGCCCGTGACGCGGTCCGTGACGTAGCACTCCATCTTCTGGTTTGCGCAGTGCGAGCAGCCCTGGGGCAGGGCGTCGCAGCGGATCTTGCGCACCTTGCATCGGTCGCAGGCCTGGCCGGTGCGCGTGTACGACTGCAGCTTGTTCTTGACCACGCTCGAGAAGTCCTCGGGCTCGCGCTCGAGCTTGGGCAGCTTGACCTTGGTGCCCATGGACGGGCTGTCGCCGATGGGGTCGCCGGGGCGCTTGGGAGGCATGGTGGTGGTGTTGGTGGTGGTGGTGGCCGTCGTCGTCGTCGTTGCCCTCACCGCCCCGCTCCGGCAAGCAGAGCAGCGGCTGGCTCGGGGGTTGCTGGCTCGCAAGAGTTCGTGTCTCGATCGACTCAAGGCGCACCTTGACAAGTCGGGAGAGATGGGCGGCGGGGCAAGGACTGGCAGCACGCCGCGAGGCGCAACATGCGTGTCGGCCCCTGAGCGGGCAAGGGCGGCCGGCGAGAGATGACGGGCTGACCTCAGGCGCGCTGTCGTTGATGGTGGCTGCTGCTGCGTGCCGACTTCAGCATTCCCATTGCACGCCACCGACACGACGCTCCTCAGTCTGCTCCGAGGCGGGGCTTTCCGAGAGCGGTCGAGTCTAGAAATCGGGGTCCTGATGGAAGACGAGCAGCGGACCCGAAGTCGCGGGTTGGCGGCGGCAGAGCCAGGCTGCTGGGTCCTTGCTGCGACTGCTGCTGGCAGGGTTCCTCGCCCGCTGTTCCAGGCGCGCTTGTTCAGGGGTGCAGAGTGGCAACCTGGTGGGGCTGGTTTGGTGCGATGCACTGTGCGGGCGGCGGCCCCTGCTGAGGCAAACGGGCTGCAGCAGCGTCGGGAACCCTGCCAAGGATTCCCCGACGGCACGCATTGCGGATCATGGCCATTTCCATCAGAGTTATTTGCTTGCTTATACCGTCCGGCGAGGATGCAAATTCCCGACGGCTGCCTGGCACGTCTGGCCTTCGACGTCGCCATGTGCGTTGACAGGCACTGTGTCGCAGTCCCGGGCAATTTCCATTGCTACCTGCCCAGGCCAGCAGTTGCTGCACCGCTGCCGCACCGACACTGCACGCGGCGTGATGCTGCCCGTCTGTCGCTCTGCCGAACCCTCAACCACCTGAACCTGTGCCCCGTGCACGGACAGGGCTCTGCCCAAGACCAAGGCCGCTGCCATTCTCCTGTCTGCTCAAAAACGGACATCTCCGCTGCCAGACCACTGGTGGCTACGCTAGACAAGCCCCATGAGCCCACAAGCAAGCCACGCCAGCTCCGTCCCTACACAAGCGCCCTCCACCTCGCGTCGCCTTGCCCGTCGCTCACAGCCCCTGGCCCGCCCCCTCGGTGTCGCCAATGCGGAACACATATTTGAAGGCGCTTACCTTCCCCTCCATCAGCTGCTCCAGCGCCTCCTGTACTCCACCCAGCCCTCCCGGCGCCACCCTGTGGGGGTGTGGCTTGAACCAGCCCTCGGCCAGCCCCTTGGCCAGGTACCGGAACACCACGTAGCCAAAGTCTCTCTTTGCCACGTCCTTCTCGTCGTGCACGTCGCCCACCATGGTCATCAGCCACTTGACGCCCGGCCGTATCTCCTCCTCGGGCTTCTTGACCGGCAGCACCGTCGTCAGAAGCCCGCCGTCCGCCAGCACGCGCCCCAGAGTGTGCGGCGTCGGGTCTTCCGACACGGCGTCGTACGCGTGCAGCAGCGTCGCGCCCTTGGCCGCCGCCTTGATGCCCTCCACCACCGCGTCCGCCCCGCCCCGGTAGTCCACCAGGGCGTCGCCCTTGGACTCGTCCAGCAGCGGCCGCACAAACTCGCCCGACTTGCCCGCCACCACGATCAGCGGGTGGATGTTGCTGCGCCGCGCCAGCTGGATCGCAAACGCCCCGACCGCCGTGCCGCCGCCGTAGACGACCAGCGGGATCGGCTCGGTGGCGGGCGCCCACGGCTCCGGGAGCCCCAGACGGCGGTACAGCCCGACGGCCGCCGTGGCGGCTGCGAGAGGGACGGTTGCGGCCTCTGTCCAGCGTGGATTCATCAGCACATCTCCCTTTTCCCGGACGAGTGTCCTGTCCGTTTTTCTGTCCGTTTCGGCCGACCTACCTTCGAAGCTGATCGTCTTGGGGATGTGGAAGGTGGTGTGCTGCCAGGCAATGGCATACTCGGCATAGCTGCCGCCGGGCTTCATCATCTCGTGGAAGGCGGCCACGCGGTCGCCCGGCTTGAACTCAAACACGTTTTTGCCCACTTTGACCACCTCACCTGCGACGTCGTCGCCCGCGTTGACTCTCGACTCGGGCCGCCATTGCGCGACTTTCCAGTCCTTGGGGTTCGACCCGCTCACCACCACCTTGATGAGCACCTGGTCGTCA
Organism: Magnaporthiopsis incrustans; assembly: GCA_003049425.1. Taxonomy (NCBI): domain Eukaryota; kingdom Fungi; phylum Ascomycota; class Sordariomycetes; order Magnaporthales; family Magnaporthaceae; genus Magnaporthiopsis; species Magnaporthiopsis incrustans. Next base: position 34,896 of record PYSR01000104.1, on the reverse strand, counting down.
TTGGGCTCGGGGATCGGCGAGTCGACGATCTCGACCTTGGGGCCTGTCGGCTGTTAGTTCTGCTCGGCCGCCTGGTGCGCTGCGCTTACCTGTGGTCACGAATGCTTCCTTCATCTTGGCGCCCTGTGATTCACTGATTCTTTGGCTGATGATTCCTGCTGTCCGATGTCTGCTCTGTTTTCTGCCTTTGCGAATTCCAGTCGATCAAGCCGATGGACGATATTTATATCCCTATCCCATCGAGTGGTTCCGCTCGACAGCGTCGAACTGATGTCATATTGGACAGCGGTGGAGCTTCGGGTATACAGTTAACCCCCGATCCGCGGGGGCTTCTTCCACAGCATTCTGCAACATTATTAATTCCCCCGGCGGCGAAGCAGCGAAGACGTGATGATGAGATCAGATGAGCCTCAGGATACGCACGAGACATTCAATCATCTTGATCCTGCGATGGGGAATTCACAGCGACTGCAGGTTTATTAAGCCGGAGACTTTTCAGGCGCCACATGAGGAAATGCGCCGCTGCGGATGGAGTCTTACACACCCCTGCAAGCTTGATTCAAGGGACCACCGCTCGGTAATCAACAACACGGATGGGTCTGTGCGACACGCTGCGTTCAATGGTTACTTGAGCGATATGGAAGGGATACACTGTTGGCTCTCCAGCGGCACCGCCGAAACGGTATTAGGATCCCCAGCAGCTGATAACTAACACCCATCCACCAAATAAGGGGAACAGGGAGACAGGAATGAGATGGAAACGACATATTAAGGAGACAGGAAAGATGGAACAATATTAGCAAGCATACACTGTTGGCCCTCAGCGGACCGCCGAAACGGTATTAGGACCCCAGCAGCTGATAACTCACACCAAGCAAGCGAACAGAGACAGGAGTGAGATGGAACGACACATGAAGGAAACGGAGTGAGATGGAGTGAGATGAAGAGACAAGAAAAGAGGGACTAGGCAATAAGTCCACTGCTGCCGACACGAGACCGTTCGTCCATCGTGCGTCCTCACGAGGCTCCGAGTTCTGCTCAAAGGAACAAAAGGTTCACAGCCACGAATCCGGCGATCAGCGCGATGTTGTGTCCGCCCACCGCCATGGCGCTCTCGGCACCGCTGACGGGCACGGCGGGAGGGCGTGAGGTCGTAGGGCCGGCGGTGGGAGCCGAGCTGTTGCGTGCGGACGTAGGGCCGCTGGTGGTGGGAGCCGAGCTGGGGCGCGAGGATGACGGAGCACTGGTCGTGGCGCGGGACGAGGACGGAGTCGTCGAGTTAGCCGGGCGCGACGAGGACGAAGCGGGGCACAGCGTGACTGTGACCGTAACCGCGCCTCCAGTGCTGGTCGGGCGGGCTGAGGAGATGGTGGAGGTGCTGTTTGCCGGACGAGATGAAGACGAGCTGCTGCTTGCCGGCCGGGAGGACGAAGAGCTGCCGCTGGTGGTAGGCCTCACCGACGAGCTGGTGCCAGGAGGCGGCCCACCGGAGCTGCTGCTGGTAGGCCTCACCGACGAGCTGGTACCAGGAGGAGGCCCCGCCGAGCTGCTGCTGGTGGGCCTCACCGACGAGCTGGTGCCGGGAGGAGGCCCAGCCGAGCTGCTGCTGGTAGGCCTCGCCGACGAGCTGCTGCTCCCAGGAGATCCTCCGCCGCCGCCGCCGCCGCCACCGCAGCCCGTATTGGTGCAGCGGTCGCCTTGGTTGCAGTACCAGTCGGTGCAGCAGACGGCGCCCTGCGGAATGCAGCCCGTGGCTCCGCAGCGGACGTGACCCTCCCTGCACTTTCCCGGCCCCGGGCACGCCTTGGTCAGCGCGCAGCAGGTGTCCTCGCTGGTGCAGTACTCGGTTCCGTTGCAGAAGGCGTTGTTGCCGAAGCGGCAGCACGTCGCCGACGCGGGGATGCAGCTGTTGTCGCACACCTGCTGGCCCGCCGGGCAGCTGACGGGCGCCGACTGGAGGCTGACGGCCCAGGCGTCCGAGAGGAAGGAGGAGCCCAGGCCCAGGGCGGGGAGGGTCGCTTCGGCCTCGGCTGCGGCAACCTCGTCACGGGGGAGGCCGAACCCTCGGACTGGGACGGCGAGGAAGAGGAGAGGAATGAAGGTCTTGATGTGCAGCATGATGGCGAGGTTGCTGGAGGAATCTGCGAGAGAGAGAGTGTGTGTGTGTGTGTCAGGCTGTTAGACAGGCTCGGAAGGGCTGGTGACCTGGAGATGATGGCATTGAAGTAGACAACAAGGCAAGCCGGCGACGGCCATTTTATACTACATCTTGCCAGCTTGCCGTCTTACAAGGACGCCGCTGAAGATATTCGCATCGCGCTTAGATAATCCGATTTTCAGCATAGCCGCGGAAATGACGTGTCGGACAACTGACGTTGCGGCCATTATCGTACAGATTAAGACGCCGACCGCGTGATGGGTATATGTGCAGACTTATAGGCATATAGGTGACACGAGTCTATAAAGTGTTGAGTTGGCAGGCCGGGCTTCAGATTAAGGAGGCCGGCCGCGTGACGGGTATATTGGCATGTATATATGCCTCCAGAAAGGTATGGTTTGGAACTGTATGCAAGCCCCTCAGAGTGTTTTTGCTCGTCAAAGCTGCCATTGGCCGCCATAAGGATCGATATGGTCGTGGCGACGGGTTTGATACAGGTATTCAGCCGCACTCTGCATGCAGCACGCATTAAGGCGCAGACCGGCCACAAATGCGCGACCGCAGCCACACAAGCGGGCAAGGCATGGATTGGTGCGCATCACCGTGCACAGCTTCGGATACCGGGATGGACGAGGGGTAATAGTGGTGTGGGTGGTTATAATTCATTGCTAGCTTGGTGTCAAATATGAAAACAAAGGAGGTGAAGTATCAGACGGATCGCGGTGGCGGCGGCAATACCCTCGCCTGCAGCCATCAGGAAACCAATACCTGTGTTTCGTTCTACTCTTCTGCTCGACGCTAACCAGGCCAAGGCAAGGCGGTCCGGGGTACCGGCTAGTCGCCGACGCAAGACGACCTCGCCGACTAGCCATCAGGAAACCTACGCCTGTGTTTTCGTCGGCATCTACTCAGGCCAGGGCAAGGAGGCCCGAAGTGCCGGCCTGTCGCCAAGGCGAGACGGATCCGGGTGGTGGCAATGCCCTCCTCGCCTGCTCCCAGCCGCCAGGGAACCTATGCCTGTATTTTCGTCAGCATCTATCCGACGCCGGCCAGGCCAAGGAAGAGACCTGCAGTGCCGGCTAGTGGTGTGACCGAGGCCAAGGCGAGATCGAAAGTGCCGGCAGTTACTTGGGGATCTGGATCTCGCCACCGACAACCCGCCCAGCCCTCCAGGTGCACGGCTTCAACCCTAGCTCCTCGGCGCAGTACGCGTCCGCCTTCTCGGCAGAGTCAAACCCGAGCGGGTGAGGCCGCTGCCTCAGCCAGTGCTGCCGCACCCTGGCCCGGAACTGGGCCAGGAAGGCGTCCTGCTCGGCAGACGTCTTGTCGAGCGCCTCCTTCTCCAGCTGCCGGAACGTGCGCAGCGTCGCCTCCAGCACCGCGGCCAGATCGCCCTCGTCGCTCTCGCCTACGCCCAGCTTCTCCAGCCTGGCGCAGCAGGCGGCAATCTCGGCGGTCATGCGCGTCCACCGCGCCGGCTCGGCAGCCGGGCGCGGCGCCGCCGCGTCGGCAGCGCGCAGACCGTAGCGCTCAAGCCTGGAGGAGGCGGAGGAGGGCTGCCGGGCGGGCGTGCAGCGGCGGCCGTCGGCGGCGGCGAGGCCGGCGAGCACGTTCCGGAGCTGGCGGGCGTCCTTGCGGAAGACGACGATGCGCTGCTCTGGCGTCGTGACGGCGACGGCCTTGCCAAAGTCGCCGAGCTTGCAGCGCGGCAGGTTCCACTCTGCCGCCATCTCGAAGCCGTAGGGGGACCGGGGGTTGGCGAACTCGCCCACGTCGACGAAGACGTTGCTGAGCGTGATCTCCTTGTGGCGGATCATGATGGTCTGCTGCTGCTGCTGGCCCTGGCCGCCGCGCACGCTGGTGTGTCTCGAGATGTTGCTCAGCGTCGTCAGCAGCGCCGTCAGCACGTCCACGACGAGGATGGCGCCCATGGCCGCGGGCACATCGACGCCGCCTCTATCGCACGACGCCAGCAGCGACGCGAGGCTGCCGCCGCCGCAAAAGTCCCACAGCGTCACGGGCGTGGCGGTGGAGCCCTTGCTGCGGACGATATTGGTGGTGCGGTAGAGGTCCAGGAACGGGGTGCGGCCGTTGCGTCGCGGCTGCGTGGCCGGCGAGTTGGCAAAGTGCCGGTCCCACTCCTCCAGGTGCTGCTGCAGCCGGGAGCCGGGGGCAGGCGTGGTCTCGGGCTCGTCCCGGAGGGGCATCTTCAGGACCAGGTCGAGCGGGATGGGCTCGCCGTGCCGGATTTCCCGGACCCGAAGCGCGATCCATCCGCTCTCCTGGCCTATTTTGTTCATCAATAGATACTGAGCCGCCGGGCTCTCGAGCTTGAAAACGGCGACGTAGTTGCCTCCAAAGTCGGCCCGACGGACGAGGGCGGACATGTTTTGTGGAATACCTTACGCGTCTGGGGCAGACCGTTGCAAATGATCGCCGTAATACTTTTGTCCAAGAGTAGGCAGGTCCTGATGTCCTCCGTGAGTGGGTGGCGACAAGGTTCGAAATGTGTCCCGCTGAGAGACGGCATCTGGAAATAAATAGTCTGAAGAGGATGCGAAGGGCGAAGGGACGCTGGAAATATGCCATCTCTTTGTTCGCCTGGCGGAAGTGCCCGCAGCCACAACAATGCCTTGTCGAACCCTCCAGTTGCCCTTTGTTAGCAGCCGCGTCTGCGAAGGGTGTATTTCCTACTGCTTCTACAAATCGATGAAATATCACATGATACATAGGAGATAAACACAGAACTGATGAAATGCAGATGCTCAGGGGTATGATGAACAATGAGAGTGCTTCGCGGTGTTTCCAAAGCGATCGAGAACCAAACAACGTCAGCCCACCGACGGGCTCCGCGAGAGCGACGACCTCGTCATCCTAGGCGCAAGAGTGTGCCCGTTACGCTCCTCCTCCACTTCCGTCTTGATTTTGGGCTCCTTGGCCGCTTTGTCCGTCGCGACGTGGCCGTTGGCGCTGGCACCGTTGACTTTGGCAGCAGGGATCTTGGTATCGGCAGGGGCAGACGTGGGCGCGGCAGACAAGGACTCCCACAGCGCCACAAACGGGTAAGCGGCGGCGGCGGCGACGACGAGCAGGTCCATGATGTGGACGAACCACCACAGGTGCTGGCGGCCGAGCGGGCAGGTGGCGTACTCGAAACGCCACTCCCAGGCCTGCTCGTCGAACCAGGCGCTCAGGAGGCCGGCGTTGCCGCCAAAGTCGCCCATCATGCTGCGCACCGTGATCTCGCGCACGCCCGGGTGGCCGGGGCGGCCGACGGGGGCCTCGGCCCAGCGGCGGGACTCCCAGGAGCGGTCGACGTGCGAGTGGCCGTGCGTCTGGTTGATGAAGTGGTACGTGTCGCAGCCCTCGTGGTCGTGGCCGTTGAGGATGACGCCGCGGCGGCCGCGGCCGTTGGCGGGCGCCATGGTGTCGCCGCTCATGCCCAGGATGCCCTCGAGGAAGCCCTTGCTGGCGTCGGCCGACAGCATGTTCTGCTCGCGCAGGGAGCCGTCGTGGTCGTGGAACTCGAACAGCGGCGAGTCGACGCACACGCCCTCGGGCTTGTGCAGCGGCACGTGGGTCAGCACCACGGTGAAGTGGCCCAGGTACTCGACGGCCGAGGCGGTGTTGATGACGCTGTTGATGAAGGTGTAGGTGGCGTCCTGCAGCTCCGTCGAGTTGGCCGGCGTGTCGAGGTTCATGCTGTTGAGCACCACGATGCGCAGCTCGGGCGGCAGCCGGTCCGACGACGGGTTGGCGTCGGCGTCGAAGATGGTGGCGGCCGCGCCCTCGGTCACGGCCGCCTCGAACCGCAGCTCGTAGTTGGCCTTGCCGAACCGCCGCTCGAAGCGCGCGATGCGGTCCTCGTTGATGTCGCCCGCGTAGCCGATGTCGTGGTTGCCGGCCACGTTGATGATGCGCCGCGCCCACGCCGCCTCGGACTCGTTGAGCAGCCCGCCGCCGCGCAGGTAGCCGGCCAGCTCGTACTCGTCGGCCGGGTACAGCGCCACGTCGTCGGGCACGCGCTCGCCGCCGCGCACCACGCGGTCCCAGAACCGGTCGGCGCGCCGGTCGAACTCGTCGTCGTCCACCCACTGGCTGCCCAGCAGGTCGCCCAGCACCGTGACGTGCGTCGGCCGCGTCCACCAGTGCACGGTGCGGTAGATGTGCGCCAGGTAGAAGTCGTTGCCCAGCAGGTCGATGCGCTTGCGCACCGACTCGATGTTGTTGAAGAAGTCGAGGAAGAAGATGTCGATCAGGTCGTGCACGATCTGCCGGATCCGCCACCGCAGCGAGTAGTGCGTCGTCTGGAACGTGGCGTCGCGCCAGACCTTGCCGACGTGCGGGAACAGCGACGTCGTGAACGTGTTGGGGATCGACGAGTCGCCCTCGAGCTGCGGGTCGCCCAGCGCGAGCAGTCGGAACGGCGCGTTTCTCAGCGGCACGTGCGCGGGCAGTATCGGTCTTTCCGGCGGTGGCGTCGATCCGTTCTCGGCGGCTGCGTCGCTGGCGCTGGCGCTTGCGTTTGCCGACGGCGGCTGCGGGAGCTGCTGCTTCGACCCGGGGTAGTGGAGTTTCGCCGTCTCCCAGAACGCGGCGCTGGCGCTCGGGGTGCTGCCGTCGGCCTCGAGCGGGAGCGGGAACCCGCAGCCGGAGAAGACGGGGAACAGGTAGAGGTAGATGGTTAGGACGACGGACAGCGGGACTGCGACGAGCAAGACCCTGCGCAGGAGCGCCGAGGGGGAGCGCAGCACCTGGCGCAGGGCATGGCGGAGGAGCGCCGCCGCGAGCGGAGGTAGCATTGGGGGCCACGCGGGCACCGTCGCCGTGACGCGGAGCCGGGGTCGATGTCGGTGCCGAGTACTATCCGATATTCGTGCTCGCTCGCGCGCAGAAACAGCCAGCCGGGAATAGTCCGTCCGGGCCAGCAGGGGCGGACTGGCAAGCGATGGTGCGGTCGAGGAAGGCGGCTGGTGGTCGTGGTTTGGAGACGGACGGGGAGAGCGAGGCCGTCGGCAGGGGAAAATATCTTGTCGCTGTCCGTCGCTCCCCATCGGGACCCGCACGCTGTCCACATCCCGTGTGGCGCCGCAGCAATGGTCGATCCACCCAATTTGATCGCCCCTGAGCGGCAGCGGGAGATCAATCGGCTCCACCCTCGCGCGTTCTGCATCGTGCCAATTTGCCGTGGCATGCAAGCACTGTCGGACCATTGATCGCATTCGTCACGGTGTCGAAAAGTGCGGTCGGGCAATAAGCACAAAGAAAGCCGAAAGCAGGAACGAGGAGGACAGGGAGCAAATGCAGCGACGGGGCGCCAATGCACGGTTCGTACCACCGTTTTCAGGTTACGTCAATCTCACCGATTGCGTCGATGCTGTGCCCAGATCGGACGCCTTGTCTGGGTGCGTGCCAAAGCGGAGTCAATTCTGGCATCTGGAAGACTGGAACTGAGGAGAGAAATGCAGTCGTGCCCTCGTATACAGACTAATTCTACAGTGAGAAACCCAGGAATCAGAAGACAGCAGCCGGAACAGGCGCGGCCGTTCTCTGCAGCTCCAGCTCGGCCACGTCGGCGTACGGCTCGTCTGCGTCATCGTGGATGCTCTTCCAGCCGCGCGCAGGGCCAAAGGCGATCTGCTTGCCGTGCGCCAGCGCCGTGCTGAGCAGGCCCTGCATCATGTCGCCCGACAGCTTGATGCTGGGGAACGAGTCGAACTCGACCACGTCCAGCGACGGCGTGTCCTTCAGCACGCCGTCGAGCAGGTTCCGGCAGAAGCCCTCGTAGAAACCGTCCGAGTGGCGCCACTCGGAGAATACCGGGTGGCCCGGGTCGAACTCGACAAAGACCTTGAGCCGACGCGCCGCCACGCAGTCGCGCAGGCCCAACGCCGGGTTGACCACCCACCCCCGCGGCGGCTTGCTCCAGCCGGGGCCGACGCGGAGCTCGAGGGTTGTGATGCACGCCCGCTGCCGTGGCGCCATGCGTGCCAGGAGCGGCTTCTTGGTCTTGAAGAACCGGCCGCCGTAGAACGTTGGGAATAGCCGGAACACGTGCGCGCTGAAGAAGAAGTGAAACACCTCGTCGTATACGGTCCGACACGTCCGTAGAATCGTGCCCAGCCTGGTGTGGATGCGCTTGTAGTTGCCCGGTTCCAGGTCGAGCGCCTTGCCCTCGAGCGTCTCGGCGAAGTAGAATCCGTACACCTTGAGCCGCAGTTCGGCTGGGAGATCGAGGAAGGGGAATGGTTTCTGCGGGAGCTTGCCCTTCTTGGACTGGTCCAGCTGCTTCTGGGCGGGGTCGTCTTTGATGCCGAGGCCTTCGAGTGAGAGATCATCGACCCCAATGCGGACGAAATGCTTGCTGATTTCGTCCTCGGAAGGGGACGCGGGGGGATCGGCCGAGCTCGGGGCGGTCGCCGCTGCTGGCGTGGGCCGGGAGGCTGATGCTGGTAGCGGCGCGGGCCGGGACGCTGCGGCTTTGGGACGCGCAGCCTTGGCCGAGGCCCGTCGTGCCATCTTTGCGAGTTCTGCACGAAATAACTCCGGAAAACTGCGGCGGAATCGATGTTTGAGGTCGGTGGCAAAGGCGGCGCGTTCGGAACTGTTTCGCTGGCTATGGCAAGAATGCGGATTGCACGGACTGGCGGAGCAAAGACGAAAGACGCTCGATAAACGGCCCTTCAAGCAGGGATGCTCAACTCGGGGCTGGCGAAGACAAGCACGGCTTTGAGGGTGGTCCCATCGTGTTGCTTCGCGGATCGAGACCACCCTCTAGGAGGCATGCGCAACGGCGGGCATATTGGGGAGACTGGGATAGTCGCGGAGCGGAGCGAGGACTGGTCGATGGTCGATACGGCGAGGGCAGGGGTGTGAGGGAGTGGGATCGGGAGAAGAATTGGGAAGCGGAATCGAGGAGACAACTAAGCAGACGAGCGATGTACCGCGACAGAACGGCAAGGGACACGTGAGGCGATTTCTGACTAACCAAGTCGCCGCTGTCGGACCCCGCAGCCAATCCGGCCAATGGCGGCGTGACGGAGGCGCCCTGGCCCGTGCGGTTGGATTTCGTCACCAGAAGCTTGGGCCATGCGCCCGCCAGCCGAGCCAAAAAATTCGGCGACAGGGACACCACCATCGACCGACGCTGGAGATAAAACTGACCATGGGCTGCTGCCGTTGAGAGGCTCGCATCTGCCAGCTGATTTCATACCCGACCACTGCAATGTTTTCAAGGCTGGTCGCACAATCGGTGCGGTCGCCGGCGCTTCAGAGCGCAGCGAGACGACAAACTCTTGCGCTGGCGGCAAGACCATGGGCCCGTGGCATGGCAAAAAACACCAGGCCACGCTTCCCCAACCATCCCAGCCAGTCCAAGCAGCCCAGTGAGCCCAGTCAACGCAGCCAGCCTAGTCAAACTGAGCAGCCCAGTCGACCCAGCCAGAATCCCCCATCGCGACCCGCAGCGCAGCCCAGAAGCCCTGACGACGTTGCATCCGAAAATGCGACCCCCGCGCCAAAGGAGGGGGAGCCGATCCCGTTCTCGTCTCTCCCCGACATCACAAAAGGCCTCCCGTCCACCTTAGAATACGAGACGGCCGGCGCGAGTAAGGCATCGCGCATGGCCCTGGAGGGCGTGGACGCGGACGCAGGCGGGAGGGGCAAGGGCGAGCCGCCGTCATCATCCTACGTCTCGTCGTCGGAGCGCAAGAGGCAGGCGATGTTCAAGTACTTCTTCTACTCGTTCCTCGTCGGCGCGGTCGGCGGCGCCATGTACCTGGGCCGCAACTGGGACGACGAGGAGGAGCGGGCCCGGTTCCCGGACGCCCCTGACGGCTGGGGCCCGCTGCTGTGGTGGAACCGCGTGATGGCGCGGCTGGGCGACACGGTCAGCTACTATCAGGAGCCAGCGTTCGAGAAGCTGCTGCCGGACCCGGAGCCCATGACGGAGCGGCCCTACACGCTGTGCATCAGCCTCGAGGACATGTTGGTCCACAGCGAGTGGACCAGGGAGCACGGCTGGCGCGTCGCCAAGCGGCCCGGCGTCGACTACTTCATCCGCTACCTGAGCCAGTACTACGAGCTCGTCCTGTTCACCTCGGTCCCGTACGGCATTGCCGAGCCCCTGTGGCGCAAGATGGACCCCTTCCGCTTTGTCACCTGGCCGCTCTTCCGCGAGGCGACCAAGTACAAGGACGGCAAGATCGTCAAGGTGCGTAGTCTTTGTGACCTGGTGACGTGACACCAACACCAAGCGGCGCTAACGTCACACCTGCTCGTAGGACCTCTCATACCTCAACCGAGACCTGTCCAAGGTCATCATCATCGATACGGACCCCGACCACGTTAGCGCCCAGCCCGAGAACGCGATCGTGCTCCCAAAGTGGACCGGCGACCCCAAGGACAAGGATCTCGTGGCCCTCATCCCGTTCCTCGAATACGTGCACACCATGCAGTACCCCGACGTGAGGGTCGTTCTCAAGTCGTTTGAGGGCAAGAAGATCCCCGAAGAGTTTGCCCGGCGCGAGGCGCTCGCGCGCAAGAAGTTCCAGGAGCGGCTCAAGGCGGAGAAGAGGCAACACCCGCACAAGGGCCAGGGCCTCTTCGGGGCCGTCGGCGGCGCCTTTGGGCTGAAGCCCAGCAAGATGAGCGTCATGCAGCCCGTCGACGGCGAGGAGAGCATAACAGAAGCGCTGGCCCAGGGCAAGATGCTGCAGGACATTGCGCGCGAAAGAGGCCAGCGCCAGTACGAGCGCCTCGAGAAGATGGTGCAGGAGAACGGCGAGCAGTGGCTCAAAGAGGAGGCCGAGGCCCAGGAGAAGGCCCAGGCCGAGATGATGGCCAGCATGAAGACCTCGTTCACGTCGTGGTTCGGCAATTCGGCACCTGCCGAGAAGAAGGGAGAGAAGCAGGCATAGGCATTTGACAGGCCGGCGAGCCAGGTAAGATACAATCTCCTCACACATTTTCTGCGCTATTTTCTCCTACTCCCTTTGACGCATCGCAATATGGGATCATTGGTTGGCTGGAGACAAGCTCTTGGGGGCATAGACCGCGATGCTGTTTCGACTCGGGTGTCGAGCCGTGTAAAATACCTGTATGTACATCTGATGGCTATTAGGAGAAAATAATGAGTGTAGGATGCGTGTGGTCACGAAACAGGAGCAGTCTTTCTCCTCTGCTTGCCCTTTAGTCAAGCATTTAACTGCCGAAGGCGCACAGGCGGCAGCGTGGACAGGGCTGGCGCGGCCATGTGGCACACGCATGTGGGCAGCCGAGAATGCATCTCGGTGGGAGGCTTCACCGGTCCGTGTTCGGGCCGACACCGGTGGGTTGGCGAGGAGTACGTGAGCAGGTGGCACTTGTAGTCGGCAGGAAGCCTGTTCTGGCAGCGTGTCCGCGATGGCATTTTATCCGCAACACGGCACGGGTGCGAGCCTTGCTCGGTTACCAAAGCCTGCAGTATCGGTGCCATATTCCTGCCGCGGTAGCTGGCGTGGAGTGCGAGACTTCCCTGTCACACAACGCCGCTTCCTCATGATCACGGTGTCGGTCCTGTGCTTGTGTGCGTGTCTGCTCACGGCCACGGTAGCGAGTGCTACGGCACTTGGTGGTTCTGCTTGGCCCGGTCCCATGTCCTGGAGGTACCACGTCCAGGCGGAGCATCCAGAGCGAAGACCGCGCGGTATAAACTTGGGCATTCGCCTGCCTGCAAGGTGGACGTCTGCTCCCTCGTGTTCTCAGCAAGTGGCTAGGCGAAAGAAGAACCTGCCGCGAGCCGCTCGTTCTCAACATCCTTCTTTCCGAACCCTTCAGCGCAGACTACTTTTTTGATTCGCCACGGGACTTCAATACGGACAACAGCAGAAGCATAGCCATGCTGACCCGCATCGCCCTCGCCGCGGCGCTCCTGGCGACCTCCCCTGCCGTCTTCGCCCAGAACCGCCGCGCCAACAGCATCCGCCAGGCCCCGCCGGCGGCCACGCTGACGCCCAGCGTGACATGCGACTGCCGGACCGTGCTGGCACCGCTCGTGCCTCAGACAACGCCCGTGACGGTGTGGAAGACGGAAACGGTGCCGCCGGCCACGGGCTCCGTCGTCGAGTGGACGTCGTGGACGCACTGGACGTCGTCGTGGACCAACGCGCCCGAGCCCGCGCCCGCGACAGCCCCGACTCCGTCTCCGGCGCCGCCATCGGCGTCCGCGTGTCCGGACAGCTGCAAGTGCGAGGACATTACGGACATTGTCAGGTGAGGGCAACGTCTTCCTGCGTACCGTGATGTGTCGGGCGGGTTGGCTGACATGATGGATCCCTCCCATGCCAGCAAGTTCCAATGCTGGACCAATGCCAACTGCGAGAAGTGCAGGGGTGACGTGCCGCCGCGGAAGAATGTGTACCTGCCACTCAACTAGGCTGCTGGTGCTGAGCTTTTGCTCGTAGTCTTGTACCGGTCTGTTTCGAGGCGCGTGGAATGATAAATTTGGCGGCTGTTGGATCTATGCTATTGGTAAAGCAGGTCGTTGCGGCCTAATCGAAGAGAGGGTACAGCGGAGCATCAGTGAGAACCAGCTCATTCTTGACAATACAAAGAAGCCGTACCAGACAGCTGGATTTCTGCCACCTCATTAGTACACTCAAGCCAAACCAGACTCACACCGCCAGCTCACGAAACACGCCGTTGGACCTGCGGCCCAGTGGCAACCCGGACCTGTTCCCGGTACGAGGCCAGATCGACCAGGCTCAGGACCTTGGAGATGCGGCCGCCATCAAGCCAGTAGTAGACGTGCTCGGCGAAGATCCCGGGCTCGAGCGGGGCGCCCGACGGCTCAACGCTGCCGGCCCAGCGCTTGCGGGGCACGCCGGTGAACTCGAGGCGCACGGCGAGACACTGGCGGTCCTCGTCGACTAGCAGCGTGTGGATCGTGAAGCTGAGCCCCTCGATGGCCTGCTGCGCGTCCTCCATCAGGCCGCTGTACTCGGCCAGCGGGAAGTCGCGGCCGTTGTGCCGCACCGTTGGGTGGCAGAACCGTGCCAGGTCCGTGTCCATGGTGCGCGCGTTGATGCAGTCGATGTAGGCTCGGTAGGTCGCCGACAACTCGGCGGCTGACAGACGTTTTGCCGCCGCCGCCGATGGCGCTGCATCCGTTTCCAGGTCTGGCGGCACGGCGATGTTCTTGTCCCGGAACACGCCGTCGACGTCGCCGATGGTCTTGATTTCCAGGACGCGGCCGTCCTTGATCCAGCAGAACAGGTGGTGCAGTCCCGTAAGCCGCCTGCCTCCGTCGCTCGGACTGGCTGCTGCCGTCGCCCCTGGACGGGGCGCCATGTCAGCTGCCGACACGATGCCGGCGAGGCGTGTGGCCATACCGACGCCCCCGTCGGCCGCGTCCTCCCAGTCCTTGTCCTCCCAGTCGGCGGGCAGGGTTGTGCGGTAGATGATGCGGACGGCGACGACCTGGGCGGCCTCGTCGCTGACGACGGTGTCGACCTCGAAGGCGCCCTCGGGCAGGGCGGCGATGCGCTGGCGCAGCTTGGCCAGGAACTCGTCACGCGGGTATCCCTGCCTGTTGTACCTCAACTGGCCATCGCCGGGGATGAGCTCGGTGATCTCGGCCCAGCGGCCGGCGTTGACGTGGTCGACGAAAGCACGGAAGGTTGCCTCGACCGTCATAGTCAGGTCTTCTCTCTAGAACTTTTCGCGAATCCGTCGCTCCTTTCTCTGTGAGCTATTTGTGCAGCCAGCTTGCCGTCTGAGTGGAGGACGGATACGTAATGGGTGTGCCAAGACGGCCGCATTCAGCGCTGTGGGGTGACGTTGCAGCGAGGAAAGGAAGCCGGGCGGAGCGTCAGGTCATCCAGCTCGAGTGAGGTGGGCATATATATGAGCGTCAACATTTCAACCGATATCAACGCGAGGGGCGGCTGCGTCACGAGCCTAAGCCTGGGAGCCGACATGTCCCTAGACGACGTGCCCAGGAGCTCGGCGGTCGTCAGCCACAAACAAGAGGCAGAGCCTGCCTGCCGTGAGAGGCGGCGGGCTCTGGTGGTCGGCTGTGGGCATGACTCTGATGGTGGGCAGTGGCCGGGCGCTTCGGTCTGGCGGTGGCCCAGGATGTCGGCCGAGGGCAGGGCGGGGAGGGCAGGGGAGTAGCACCGCTCAATCCCTGCCTGCCAGGGCTGGCAAGTGACGTCATCTCCGTGGGCCGTTGCTGTCGATAGGTGGGAGGAGTAGGCGTCCGAGACCAGCCATTCAAGGATCCCAATCCCATGGGCCGCCCTTCATGGACGCACTCGCATTCCGCATAGCCGCAGACAATCCCAGGAGCACGATCGGAGCTGGAAGTAGACTCAGATCCGCCTACTGTTCCGTGATGGCCACTAACGCCGCCGACATCTGGTCCATCTGCTGACTGGAGCTGGTGAGAGCGCAGGAAACGAGCAAAAGGGAAAGCGCATCGGCTTCAGTTCTGCTGTTATCCACTGATCGCCCACCCATCCGCCCTTGGCCTCACCCGCCCGCTACAATGTGGTATTGTTCCTCTCTTGGCAGAATGCCATCCACTGGGCTATGTCGGGGCACACACCTGCGAGCTAGCCCCCACCTGTACACTCTGGTTCGTCCAAGGCGCCCAACGGATCGGGCCGGACATCACCGGTGGACGACAAGGGCGTCCTAGCGGGGCACTAGCCGGGCCAAGGCTGCCGATGGTTTACTCGACATGATCCGCAGAAGAGGCTAGCCGCTTCTCCTGTCGACCCGAAAGGGACACTGACGTCTGGCTAGCGAAACATTCTGTTCTCACCTTGTCCAGCATTTCCCAGATAAATTCTAGGTCTCGGCGGTAATAAAGCAACAAGCTTGTCAGACGCTAGACTGACGATTCCCTAGCTAAGCATCAGATAAAGACTAGCATATCCACGATCACACCACTGGAATACGCTCAAACTGGCTGGAAAGGTAGTTCTTTCGGTGGCTGGGGCAAAAATGGCCGGCATGAGCATGCAAGCATTTAGCACACTGTGGCTGCAAACTAGAGCGGCCGGAGCCGAGCTTGGCGCGGCGCGGTCTCGATCTCCGCCCTGGCCGATCCTCCAGCCCGGTCTGGCCGTGCATCGGCGTCTGTAAGTGCGACTAGCGCCGAGAGGGAGAGGCTTCGGCCGGTCACATGCGGTGGCTGAGCCAGCGTCTAGTGAGGTTTAAGGAGAAGCAGTGCCGTCTCGCTCGACCCTTGACCGAACACAGCATGTCTACCACAACATTTCAGCGGCTCAGCTGCGAGATTCCATCACCATGGCGTCTCTCAGGCGAGGAGCACCGGTGCTCTATGTTACGCTACCCCTGCTCGCTCTGTCCCTTGCCGGTATTGGAGCGAACGCCCTGGAGACAGATCTCCCTGCGACGGCCCTCCCAAAAGCCGCACGCAAGCTCACACTTGATAGACAACTCAGACCGGCAGCGACGGCGGCACTGGCGGAGGTGACACAGGCGCCGGATCTCCGCCAAGGCATCCGGGTGGTCCGAGGGCGACAGGGGTCGGCGACGGAGCCGACGCCGAGGTCTCTCACCGTAACGTACGCGCCCGACGAAACGTGCGGCTACGTGTCGGCGGCGCCCGGTGCGCCGATTACCTGCTCGCAGGGCAAGAGATGCATGTGGGCGGCCAACGCCATAAAAGCCATCATCTGCGCTGACGGTGTCCAGATTCTACGCTGCGTGGATCGGGAGATGGCGCTTGACACCGGTGTGTGCAACGACAGCTGCATGGGCAACCAGCAAATACTGAAATGGTGAGCTCTGGTTTACTGCGTCCCCGTGAGTACATGACGGCCCGGGAGGGAAAGGGTTGGCTGACGTTACATCTTCAGCACCGACACGAACCTGCCGTTCTGCCGCACTTATCTGTATCCGGACGACGTCACAGGCTACGGCTGCCAGCCCAGCCAGTCGCCGACCACACAGAGCGTCGCTTTTACCTGGCCCGATCAGCCAGCACGGCCCTTGATCACCGTAACCATGGATCTGAAAGGCTTGTCCGCGACGCAGCACACATCCACGCCCCGTAAAACCGCCTCCAGCTTGGCACCGCTGCCGCTGCAAGCAGAAGCAACGACAGAAAGCCGGAGCGGCCACAGTCCGAACTTACCGGCCATCGTGGGCGGGTCCGTCGGTGGCCTGGCCGTGCTCGTCCTGGCGGCGGTGGCCATCTTCATCACTAAGAAATACCGGAGCGGCAGCAACGGGAAGGCAGACAGGGGCGCGGACAGCAGGGAGGCAATGGTGCTGCCGACGTACGACCAGGCCGGCTTCCACGGCGCGCACAACAAGTCAGATTGCGAGCCGAGCCCGCTCTGCCGGAACCCGACGGTGCTCAGACGCCACTCCGCGCGCGACAGTGCGAGCGTCACATCGCAGAACCCCAGCACCCACCAGCTGAGCACGCAGTCATCGGCTACGCTTGTCGGGCACCAGCAGGGCACGGGGTCGTTCAGCGGTCAGCCCGAGACGATCCAAGAGACGGCGACGGACCAGGCGATCCGCGAGATGGGGCGGGTTATATAGGACATGAGATCGGGACGAGCAGGGATCATTCCAGGGGCATGGGAAGTGATTGTGGTGGGCCCGTTTAGGGCATCTTTTGATTGGAAGGTGTTTTGTGTTGCTTACGCGCCGCCCGTACAAGCCTTCTACAGGGCCAATGAATATGTCGTGTCAGAATTCTCTTTCAGCTTTGGCCTGGGGGCCGCATATATGTAAGCTGCCAAGAGCACTGCCGGTCCAGTGCAGCAGCGCTTGCGCTTGCAAGGGAGACGAACGCCTCATTCATTCTGCTCGTATGGCTTCAACGAGCCGCGCCACACGCTCCATATTGCAGAGTTGGGATTACTCAGATACCCATGTCTCGTAGCTACTGAAAGATATGGGAATCCGCCGTCGACTGGGCCCATGACGCCCTTATCGAAGATTCGCGATCCCAGGGCCGGGAATTTCGAAAGCTGAACTTGGAGGATTCCCTGTACGCCCTCGCGGCCGTTGAAGGATGCGCCAGCCGCTGTGAGGCTCGCAAGCAGACATTGCCGTCAGGCAGGATGAGAGAATTCCGCAGAGCTGAATGCCTCGCGAATCCGCCTCACTCTTTCCAACGTGGCGCAGGCGACAGCTCCAGGTCACACAACAAGTGCCCTGCATTGCTGGCTCAGCCGACTGGCTACGAGGGCGAAGGATTTTGAGCAAGGATCTGACGCGACTTTACTTTAATCCCACCACCGCAGCGATCCTCCTGGGAGGTTGAGAGAGCCCTGCTGCAAGGCACGCACGCCACGCCTGCTGGTGTTCGAGGAACAAATCTTGGCGCTCCTCGTTCAGGGTGACGCAGGCCAGGTACAATCAGCAGGGCAGCGGCGTGGATGACTGCACAGCGCGACGGCGCGATGGATCACATCACAGCACCAGCGACGTGGAGTAATGCTAGGAGCAGGACATGGCCAGCCTGCTGCTTCTGTTATCTGGAGATCTGATCTGGGGCCCCTGACAACCTGGCAGGTCGGCACTGGCAACCGGGGCGTCCTCACCTGAGCCCCTGATTACTGTTCACGATGCCTCCGCCAATATCTCTGACTATGCTGCTCGGCTCCATCGAGAGATTGCATCTATAAGAGTTGGTGGAAGCCTGCTCCATCTCGGTCTTGTTCTCGGATCATCATCACAGCATCACAGCATCGCAAGCCACACCCAACCATCGAACAGCCCCCGACCTTACCTCGCACTAACCGCACCTTCTAGGCAACCATCTCGCCTTCTCATCTCATTACCAGATCGGATCAAGACCGCTGACTCCAATAGCAAACAGACATCCCACCACTGACAAGATGCGTTCCGCCAGCTTCGCCGCCTTCCTCCTCTCGGCCGCCCTGCCCTCCATTGCCACTGCGCTAACTGCCGACTCCAGCAGCTCCGAGCCCCTCGCCGCCAGGACCGTGGGCAGCCCCGAGGCCTACGCCGCCCTGCAGCTAGCCGTGCGGGACCTGAGCCAGGACCCCAACGCCGAGCACCTGCAGAAGCGCTTCTGGGGCGCGCTGCTCACGGCCGCGCCCATGGTCATCGACACCATCGGCTCGCTCTTTAAGAAGAAGGGCAAGCGCGACGAGGTGGCCGAGCTGCTGGCCCGGTACAGCCTCGACGCCGCCGCGGCCGCCCCCGAGCTCGCCGCCCGCGCCCCGGTGGTGCACCTGCCGCCCGGCCTGGCCGCCAACGTGCTGGCCGTGTACGACCAGAACGGCAAGGTCGTGTACGACAAGGACCGCCAGCACGCCAAGACGGCCAAGCGCACGGCCCCCAGCTTCGGCGAGGTCCTGACCTCGTTCGACCTGACCAAGAACCTGGCCACCGTCACGCCCGAGGGCATCCAGAGGCGCGCCCCCGACGCCCCGCCGTCGCCCGCCCCGGCCGGCGACGAGAAGGTCATGGCGCTGTTCAACGACGACGGCAGCCTCATCGGCTACTACCCGACCAAGACGGGCAAGCGTGATCTGCCCGCCGGCGCCGAGGACCAGGCCCAGGCCGTGGCGCTCTTCAACGACGACGGCAGCCTCGTCGGCGTGTACCCGAAGCAGGGGGCCCAGAAGCGCGACGTCGAGGAGGCCGAGTCTGAGGAGGCCGACGCTGATGAGGCCGACGCCGACGAGGCCGACGTGGACGATGCCTTTGCTGACGACGCCGACGCCGAGGATGCCGACTTTGAGAACATCGTCGACAAGCGCGACAGCAGCGCCATGGACACGTTTGTCCAGGATGCCATGGCTGCCGACGCGGCCGAGGCTGAGGCTGAGGCTGAGGCCGAAGTCGCTGACGCCCAGGAGGAGAACCTCGTCCGCCGCGTCGTCGGCATGCGGGGTGCCCCTATCGGCTTCCGCGCCTAGGCGTCTGTTGAGGGTGCAGTTTTTCTCCTTGGTCTTTGGTAAGTATTCAGCAATGGGTTTAGCACGGCGCTGGCGGTTTGTTAGTGGGATTTATGGCGTTAGTTGGTTTTTAGCTCAATACAGTCCTTGATTTCCGTTCTCATATCCAGTGTTTTCGCCCTGATCCCGGCTCGCTTGATAGGGATGTGAGCAGAGCACCCTTCTCACCCCGGCACTCCGTCTTCCGCCACATACGACTCTAGTGCTCGCTATTATCGTGGATGACGGTACAGAGAACAGGTTGGGACTCAAGAGTCACCGCGCAGCCGTCTACCAGCCTGCTGAACATATCCTTACCCCCAAGATTACACTGCCTAGCTACCTGGACCTCCATGGCAATGGTCCTTGGTTACGCCCGCCCCTGCCCTGCATATCACGAATAATAGCCTCACGTCATATACCCGTCCCTGGCTCGACTTCTGCCATCAGCGGATGACGACAAAGGCCCCGGAAACGTCGTCTGTTTGGGACGGCTCGTCACGAGGACTCGACGTGCCTGAGCGGGACCGACTGCCGACTTCGCGCCCCTGATAGTTCTCAGGGTCCGTGGATGCACACCCAGGGCAGACCCGACGGAAGGGAAAACGGTCCGTTGGTGGATGTCCCTGCGCAATGTCCGCCATGAGCAGCGTGGATGCGCGGGCAGCGGCCGTCTCGAGGTCCTGCTCAAAGCTCGCGAGGCGACGCTCAAACAGAGACGCGACCGAGGTCCCGCGCCCCGCCGCGATGAGGTCGACGAGAAGTACAGCCAGGCCGCTGACGACCTGGCCACGCAGATCCGTGTCCAGCATGGCGCCGCAGTGGCGGCAGCTGCCCTGCTGCGAGACGTGGCGGTTCACGACCGCCATCTTGTTGCACATGCGCTGGAGGGCTTTGCAGAACTGGACGATGTCGTGGCTTTCGGAGCACTGGCGGGGTGTCAGTCCTATTTGATTGGCGGCTTTGCAAACAGTTGAGACGTCAGTCTTACCTCGAAGACGCTGAAGAGCAGACCCCAGATGATATTCCAGCCCCGCCGGTCAACTTCGCCCAGCTCCATGCCGCAGCCGGCCAAGAGGCAGCACCCCGGAGACGTGTCATCGCACCCGTCGCACACGCTGCGCACGTGTCGGGTGCTCTCGTGC
Source organism: Magnaporthiopsis incrustans (assembly GCA_003049425.1). Lineage (NCBI taxonomy): Eukaryota > Fungi > Ascomycota > Sordariomycetes > Magnaporthales > Magnaporthaceae > Magnaporthiopsis > Magnaporthiopsis incrustans. Next base: position 14,656 of record PYSR01000104.1, on the reverse strand, counting down.
GGAGATGTCAGGTTTGACGCGTACCTCGCCGCCGGAGAAGGGTGCGACTGCTGGCGGCCGCGCAGCTGGCGCTCGAGGATTGGCACGCGGCTTTCGTCCTCGGCGGCCCATGCGGCGGGCGGCCGATCCGGGCTGGGCCCCATGTCGGCCTGCAGCGAGTTGAGCAGAAGGTCGAGATGCTCGAGGGATGCCACCGTCGAGAGGAACACCAGCGCGGCCCGGGACGAGGTGCGCTGGATGCCGAGGTGCGAGGCCAGGGTGGCCAGCGACATTGGGCAGTCAGCCGGCGCGAGGTCTTTGAGGACATAATCTCGGCCTAGGGTTGCGCAGATGTGGTGGACGAGGGCCTCCCATGTCCGGAGGTGGTGCGAGTTGCTAGTGTTCTCCATCGTCAGCCAGTCGCTGGGGTTGGGAGCATCCGTCTCGTTGCGTCGTCAACTTACGTGGTTTTGAGAATGCGCGAGGGCGCTGGACGAACATCTTCGGCGTCCGGCCGCCGGAGCTGCTTCAGTGCCAGGAGAGGGTCAAACTCGGGGTCGTAGGGAGCTCTAGGGAGGTCGGCCATGTTGGCGGTTGGGAGTTGGTCTGTGCTGCGGTCGAGAGATGCGCAAGAACTGACGCCAGCTGCCCGGCCTGTGGGAGGATACGGTTTTGAGAGCAGAGGAGGAGACAAGTGAGGCACTATTGGAGCGAGAAGAGCCCATTGTCTGCGAGAATCCTCTGGGCCCCACGGTTAGGACTGTTTGCTCGCCTAGGAATCGCTGGTGACGTGTCCTGCAGCTTCCCGTCGCTCGCATGCCCTTCTAACCGATTCTGGCTATCTGCAATAGCGGCAGCCTGCTTGTTTGATGTTCGTCGAATCAGGCCACGCGGATTCTGCAGGGAAATGCAAGGATCGTTGTGATAAAGGCGTCAGCGCGGGGCAAGTGGGATATCTCATTGGCATACGCCTTTATCGACAGCCAGCCCTAACCGGCTCTAGACCGTTACATGAGTTACGGAAACCCAAGAAGCTTCTGTCGACGGCTGATACGTCCGTAAAATTGCCTGATTCCTCGCTCGTCGATCTTGGCCTCCCATCCGACACAAGAACAGTGATGGGCCACTCAAGAGCTGGCAGCCTGGGATTTATTGTCAGAGGCCGGTGAGATGCTGCCATCTCCCGGCTCTGGCATCAGAGTATCCCCTTCCGCATCATCCTCTCCCGGTGGAGGAGGATCCACCACCAAGGCGGGAGCACCAAGAGCTGCGATACGCCAAGCGAACTGCGCGATGTGGCCCAACTCCTCCCGAAAATTTGCCAGAAGTCCGGTAAAGGTCGGGGGGTCGGCCGTGGCGGGCGTGACTTCCTGGTCCAGAGCATGCTGGTGGAGAGCAAGCAGGTCGACGCAGAGCTGGCAGAGGTTCATGACGATCTGGGTGGGCAAGTCGGGTAGCATCTGCGCAAAGGTGGCGGGGTCCCTTCGGACGCAGGCCTGGATGAAGGTCGCCTGCATGCCCACGTGGTTGATGAACCTGCAGAAGTGGACAATCTCGACGGTGGACGAGCCGTCGTCGTAGACCTGGGGTGGCAGTTAGACATGGTATTGGGAAAGCCGGCGGCGGGCTCGCGCTTACCTTGAAGACGCTGTAGAGCAGGGCCCAGACGGACATGCCCATCCAGCTGAAGGTCGCCAGCGCTCGCCTCACGAGGGGCGTGCTGTCCCGCAGGGAACCGTCGAGGATGGCGACGATCTCCTGGCCCGTGTGGTTCAGCGTGTGGAAGGTTAGACTGTCGACCAGGCGGCCCAGGTTCTGCAGCGACGGCAGCATGTTGACAAAGGCCAGCGCGGCGCGCGTGGACTGCACCTTGGGGCGGGACGAGGTTACGCCCGTGCCGTCGTCGCTGAAACGGAACTTCTCACCCGCGAGCTTGTTGTGGCAGAAGCTGAGCCTGGCGGCGGCAACCTGGGTCAGGCCCTCCACGTTGCAGACCATGGTCAGGCCCTCCATCAGGGGAGCCAGGCTGGTCTGCTGGCAGACATGGCGGACGAAGGCCTCCCAGATCTGCTTGTTGATGGCTTGGCTGGGTTCGGTCAGCATGCGAAGTCGAGGCGGGAGATGGAGTATTTACCGTGTGTTGTCGCAGTCCGCTGGAGGGTCAGGCCTGGTCAGGATCTCGAGGAGATCAATCTCTGGCCTGGGGGAGGTGGCCTCGTCCTCTCCCATGGTGGTGCTGCTGCCAGTTTGTTGCTAGCCCGTTGCCGGTGACGTGGACGGGGTGTCGGGGAAGAATTTTGCGAGTCGAGCTCAGAGATATTGGGGCATAAAAGCAAATTTTTTGCCACTGGGCTTATAAGTGATGGCCGCTCAGACCTTGCTCATTTCCTGATCACTTCCATGGGCATGGACGGCCTCCGAAGGGCACTGGCAGCTTTCCTGCGGGTTGATATTGCACATCTCCTACGATGCCTTCCTTCCCGACCAACTTTGCAGAAATGCACGCCTCACCGCCCTACCCGAGCGAGCCCTGCCACGACACCAGGCGGTCCCTCAAGCCCTTGATGTTCTCGTGGTTTGCTTTGCAGCAGCCACCGACCAGAAACGAAGTGAAGATCCCTCTCTCATTTGCCCTCTGGACTATTTCCGCGAGTTTGACCTCCCAGGGGACCTGCATTCGTCAGTATGATATGCGCGAGAAACTGGGAAACACACTCACCTTGGGCACTCCATCGTTCTCGGACCCTGCAGGCACCTCCCAGGTCATCGTCGTCGTGTTGTATACCTCGCCGTTAGTACCATCCGGATATAGCACCAGCGCAGGCGCCTCCTGCACCACTCCCCGCCGCTCCAAGCCCGAGACCGCGTCCTCGAACCTCCTGATCAGCCCCTCAAGCTTGTGAAGCTTGGTGCAGTTGATCCCGATCCCCCAGGGTCTGCTGCGCTCGTCCGGCGCTGCCACTCCCTCGCCCAAGGATCCGAGCATGGCCTCGACCGCCTGCTCCACGGTGCTCCCGTCCGGCAGCTTCTCGTCGTCGCCGGGGAAGACGCAAGCGATCCAGAACCTGTCGGGAAACGCCCAATCAGGGATGGGAGCGCCTGACTGCGCCACCGCCGCGAACGCCTTCCTGGCAGCCCGGATCTCGTCCAGCCGCGGCAGCGTCTCGAACGCGACGTACTGCAGCCGGCGGCGAGGCCCAGCAGGCGACGGCGACACCAGGCACGACTCGTCGTACAGCCGCAAGCGCCCAAGATGCCACGCCGCCAGCGCCGCCTCGTCGTCGTGCGCGTCGTCGTACCGCCCGGAGTACTCCTGGCCGGGCACCATACAGGCTCCGTAGGGCCCGCAGCTGAGGGCCAGGGCCGTACTGGTGCCGCTGGCGGCGGCCTGCTCGGCCACATCGACGGCCGTCTTGAGGAAGCGCGGGACGGCAGAGGCCGGGATGCCGGTCGGGAAGTCGGGCGTCCGCGTGCCGGCGAATCCTTCAAGGGAGACCTGGTACGTGGCCGTCAACACGATGTCGGCGCCGGCGGCGGCAAAGTCGCGCTGGCAGGACAGCAGGGTGGAGGGGTCCGAGACCAGCAGGTCCGAGGACCAGAGCGGCCGCGAGTGGTCGAACTTGACGCCGTACTTGTCCTCGAGCGAAGTGCCCAGGCCGCCGTCGAGGATTTTGGTCGTCATTCTGGAATTGTATGGGTGCCACACTTTGTAGCACGAATGTGACTCGGCGCGGGCGCTTGGCACCCTTGGATTTTAGCGAACATGCCCCTGTCCGATCTCGGAGCGTCAGGTGGGTGCAGTTTCGGGCTGAAAGACAAAACCTAGCACTGTTTAGGGCGTGCCGCTGCTAAACAACCACACTCGGTGGTGGGTTCCATCGACATCCTACGGCATGGCCACAGTTGCGCATATCAATGGCGCCGCGGCCTGGGCAAGGCTGGGAGGGGTTGACCACCCACATCTCCTCCACCCACCAGTTGCGGATCGTCCGGGTGCAGACCATACGGGTTGGAGAGCACAGCAGGCAGACCGGACGACGTCAGGTCCAGGGGTTCAGGGGCAACGACTGAAAAGGCTCTTGAAATAAAGCGCGCAACGCTGAGACTGCCAAAAAGGAGAGAAACGCCGGTACAAAGGAATATCCACACATGATCCCATCTCATCCATTTGGATGGCCATGCCCAAAATCCCCCGCACGCCGAGGAGGGCTGCGATCCCAGGACCCGCCATGTTTCTTGTCCATGTGTCTTTTGCGGTTGTCCTCCCTCGTGAATTTTCCCGGGCAGCCCGGGTGCGGGCATTTATACGTCACCCGCTCGTCCTTGCTCTTATGGTTGGACTCGCAGTGACGGCCGAGGTCTTTCCGTGACGCGAACCTGGCATTGCAACTGCGGCAGCAAATCGGCTTGGAATGGAACTTCATGTGTTTACTGCGGATGCGTGTTTAACGTCAGCACACGAGCTCGCAGGGCCAGACGAGCGAGTGAGCGGGGTGATCGGAGAACTTGCTTTAATTCGCCTATGCTTCTTATATCCGCCCGAGGGCAGAGTGTGCAGGAAAACGTGGTTGCCGCATCGGGACTGTGATGGTAGCTGGCCGGGCTCATGGATGATATGGAAGATGCTGGCCCTAATGAGGCCGAGGTGGTCGAGCCTCTCCGGCCACTGAGCCCGGGGCTGCCCATCGCGTCCCAATGGTCTGGCTGGTCGTGAAACTGTGTTTTTGCCGTGTTCAATGGAGTTCTCTTGTGGCCCACGGGCTCAATGACGTTTGGGGTTTCAATAGCGACCTGGGGAACCAGAGTGTTTGCAGAAAAGGCTGAACCGCTGAAATTTACCGGGGAAGGGGACACAAAATCACCACCGGGAGGCAGATGCTGTAAAGGTGCAAAGAGATCCAGACGCAATAGTCGAGGGTCGATGTGGCCTGCGTCCGGGTTGTATCCGGTCCCGTGGTAGCCTGGTAAGTACTCCATGGTCCGTGGAGCCTTTTGTTTCCCAGCAGCGTTTGCTGCTTGTTTCTTTGTATGAGTTTGTGGACTGTGGTATTCGTTTGGATGCTGTGGGTGTTGAAAGTATGGTGACGCGCGGAGTTGCCGTCGAACGGAACCTTTTTTTTGGACGATGCTCAGGTCCAAGATCTTGTTGCGTCGTGGGAAGTCCGTCAGCCTTGTACTCAGGGGTCGATCTGGAAAGGGTATTGACGTACAAAACACAACCACCGGCTACATTGCCCTGCTCCCAGCGACAACACGCAGTTGCGTGAAAACTCGCAAGGATGGGCCGCCATCTTGACTGCTGTCCTCCGCCGAAAAAAATACCTATTCGTTTCGGCGAAATACTGTCTGGTCGGCGTTAGCGAGAAACTCGGTTTTGGAGTTAGTGTAAGACTTACAGCGTGGGTTTGGGCGGCCCAGAGGTTTCGATGTCGAGAACGTTGACGCAAGGAGCAGGAGAACGGGTTCAGGAAGGAAACGACAGAAGGGAACAAGCCAAAAACCCCAAACGACAACAGTAGGTAAAACGAAAATGCGGGTCACTTGATCATAGCGCTCCCCAGCCGGAAGGAGTAAGGAAAGGACATGAATACAAGATAAGCTGGTGCAAGTGGCTGGGGATGGAGAGGCGAGAGGTCTAATTTAAGCAGGAAATCGAGGCATTGCCCATCTGGGCGAACAAGGGTGGGGTTGAAATGCATCGCGTGAAATCGGCGTGCAGCTCATTCTCTGCTCTGAGACCAAGAAGCCGCGGCCATGGGCAGTGGTTGTGGATGTTCGCGTTGTGAATCGATCACGTGGCCAAGGCGTGGTTCTGCTGGGCCGGGTCCCTTGTCGCCCGGCCGCAGAGCAGAGGAAGTGCGTGGTATTGACTTGGCCAGGCCCTATGAAGCTGAACGGCGAGGAGCCGGACATGGTGTTTTCGGGGGTGTTGAGAGTGCCTTGGAAGGCCTGGAGGATGTTGTTTGTCGCAATGGGAGTATCTTGCGAGACCTGGAGGTCGTTGGTCGCAATTGGAGTGTCTTGCAAGTCCTGGAGGTCGTTGATCGCAATTGGAGTGTCTAGCAAGACCTGGAGGAGGTCATTGGTCGCAATGGGAATCCAGACCAGGAACACGGCCATATTGGCGTTGTAACTCGGGCCCGTCGAGCCCGTCAAGCCCGCGGCCCTAGACGATTTTGGATGGCAGTTGGGCACTATCAGAAAAGAGACAATGATGCAGGGACGGAGCAAAAAGAAAGAGAGAAAAGAGAGGGGAAAAAAGCCTTGTAGCTAGAGAGGATGGATGAGGATGGCACGAGAGTAAGAATTCGTCATATCAAGTACAGAGAGAGAGAGGTCCTGTTCTTATGTGCACAATGCAGCGCCCCGACACAATGGTGTTGCCAAGACACGGGCTCTGGTTCGCCAAAGGCCTCGATGGTTCGCAGAGGCCCTCTCGGCGGCCTAATCCGCCTACATTCTGCCCCGTTCTGCTTGTTTCCCCCGCTCCCGGGTCCGGCAGCCAACCACAGGCCGCCGCGGCGGCCTCAATCGAGGGAGGCCCTCATGCAGGTCACGAGCAGGTCTTGGTTAGACAGGCAAACCGACTGCGCCGCTCGATACGGCAAGAGGCCCGCCGACGCAGGTTTCAGCCGTTGGACGCGGGCTAAAAGACCGTCGCGCATGTACATGCAGCATTACTCCAGCACGATCCATGTCGTTCAAGAGATGTCCTGCCAAGCACGAGTTCCGGAACATAGACGGCAGCGAGCTCAACCGCAGCCAAGTTGTATTTCTACTTTCTATTAGAATACCCCGCCAACCCGCGTACGCCTGACACCTGCACCACGCCTGATACCCCACCCCGGCGTGTCCTAGGAAATAACCATGCTGCCAAAAGAAATGTCGCGCAAACTCCAACGCCCAAAAGCCGAATACAGAGAAGTCATACAGAATAAAAATACAGACACCGTTCTGTTGGTTGATTGCGTTGCCGCCCGAACCTCAGTTCAGCGGGGCCAGCGTCCTCTCGGCCTCCTTGATGCTGGCGATCTCGAGGTCGCTCCGGCGGCGGTCCTGCTCGTCTAGCAGCTGCTTCTTGATGCCGCGCATGCGGTTCCAGATCCAGACGCCCAGCACGACGGTCATGACGCCCGTGACGCCGATGACCGAGGCCTTGATGGCGCGCTCGGACTGCTCGGCGCTGCTGTACGGCGACGACTCGGGCTGCTCCAGCTCCCTCTCGCGGGCCAGCAGGGTGCCTATGTAGACCAGGACCACCTGCTTGGGCAGCGTCAGGAAGGTGGCGACGGCAAAGTGCCAGAACAGGACGTTGCAGGTCGAGAAGACGGCCGTGGAGATGTGCGACGGGATGACGGAGAAGCGGATGGCGAGCACGATCCAGAAGCCGCCCTCGCGCGTCATCCTGGCCAGCGCCGCATACGTCAGGTTGGTGCGCTCCAGCCGCTCAGCCCTAGTGCGGAGGAGACCCCTGAAGGCGAACCACGTGCCGACTGTGCCTCGTCAGCGATGCTGTAGCTACCCACCCAGGGCAAATAGAGAGAGAGAGTTTCCGCCTTACCTTCGCCGACAAAGGTGCCGGCGGCAACTATGCCGAAGCCCACCCACAGGCCGTAGACGATGCCGCAGAGCACGCCGACGATCTCGTGGCCGAACAGGGGAGGGAACGAGATGATGATCATGATGAGAATGGGTATGAGGAAGCCCCCAGGCACCTCGCGGACCTTTTCGGACCATGGCCTCAGGTACTGTGGTCTGTCAGCAGAGGCCCCGAGGATATGGACGACGGGGCAGAGCAGCATACCTGGATGAGCTCCTTGTTGTAGACGGCGGCGAGCACGGTCAGGACGACGGTGATGATTCCCAATATGTGGATTGTGATCCACTTCGGCGTCGTGACGTATCTGCGCCAGTTGAAGGGCTGGAAGTCGGTCTCGGGCTCAAGCGCCACGGGCTCCGGCGCCGGCGCTGGCTGTGGCTCCCTGGTAGGGAGCTCCGGCTCATCCTTCCTCCAGCTGAGCCCCATCTCTCCGTTTTATGGTGTCTGTATTGTTTTTTTCGGGCGTATCGAGGTCGAAATCGGGTTCGAGGTCTCGTTTCGATCACGGACCGACCAGCGGCGGAAGAAAAAATGGAAGGCGGCGTGGGTGCAGGGTGTCTGATCTATATGCGGCTCGGGTCGATCTTCTAGCCCCGTATTCGCGTGCGGCGAGGGCGAAACCAAGGGTCGTCTGGAGAGGGATCGGGTCGAAACCCGGCCTTGGTGTCTGCTTCCCCGACTTGCCGGCACATCCCAGCGTGAATACCGGGATGGTCGCATCGTTAATGCGTCGCCTCTGGCTGCGGGGTGGCAGGGGCCTGCGCTTGCACGCGTAAATGACATGGACACGGGCAGGCGCGGCAGGGCACCAAGAGAGAGAAGGTGCGACACGGCCCGGACGCGTTTCAGCCTATGCACGTCCAATCTCGCTGAAAGCTGTCTCGGCGCCTTCTGGGGTTGAGTGTTGACGTGATGACTTGACGTGAGCAGGGCAAAACGTGCAGGCTCGAGCGTATTCGGTAGGCTCTGCTCTGCTCTGCTCCTATTCCTGTGTCCTTTCCCATGCGCGCGCTTCCTGTTTCGCACATAGTTCCCGACTGCGACCACAGGCTGTTATTTGCGGAACTCAAGTCCGCCGTCGTCACGGCTAAGCCACCCAGCTGGGCTGCCAGTGGAGTAGATCCGCTAGCGACGGCACTTGCAGTCCGCGCCTTTGTTTCAGGGGCTGCCAGGGGCAGAAGCAGGGCGATTACCACCCATGAGTGAATCTTGCAGATGATCTTGGCTCCGGGCTGCTCTGGCCTTGGATATAAGTTCCGTCTGCTCGCCAAGAATGCACCTCGAATACCATCCCAACTTCGAGCTTGCTCGCAAGAACCAGCTCCCGTTGGTCTAATGAAGCGCATTCGGTCCGCCAGCGATCGGAAAGGTGTCTGCCGGACCCCTTGCCATGGTGACACCCGCCCGAACGCCTCTCGCCGCTGCGCCGCCAAACCCCATCCCTGACTCGGAACATCGTCTCGATTTATACCAAGCCTTGACGCACGGGGCAGTGTTCCAATTCTTCGGATTGTCCCGCTGCAAAGAATTTTCTACCCGGGGTCGAGGCATCAACCATGGCTATATGACCCCGCCACTAGTTATGGAGGGGTGGCCACATATGGGGAGATTCTATTGGACAAGGGGCTGGCAAGGACGCCTTCCTCTCGCGTCCCGTACCCCAAAGAGATGTCTAGCCCAGCTATTGCGAGCAAGTGCTGTACGGCCCGCCAGCCCATCGGATGCAGTCCGCAACGCAGAGAACGGGCGTGCTCGGGGGTGTCATGAAGGTGACCGTGGCGCTGCCGTCGGGTTGCTGCTCCCAAATCCAGTTCCCGGGGGTGACGCCACACTGCTGCCCGAGCTTCGCCCGCAGCGCCTGCTCGGCGTTGTCCGTGTTCCAGTTGCGGATGTTGGCGATGGTGAAGAAGATGCCGGTGTTCTGGCGAATGTGGCTGCAGCTTGCCGACGGCGTGTCTTGCGAGAGGCCCGCGCCGACGAGGGCGGCGAGCGGGGCGAGGATCTGGCGGATACGTTAGCCCCTGAAGAGTCAGGACGGGCGGCGTGTTTCAGACCGACCTTGAACTGCATGTTTGCGGCTGAAGTGTGCGGCGGCGTGCTTATGGTGATGGCTTGCAGGCTGATGTCCGAGTCGACTTTCGATGGAGGACCGACGATGCCTGCCTTTTATCTTGGATGAACCTGGAGCTTGGAACCGGAGCTTGGGGCAAAGAAGAGCTTGGGATGGAAAGTAGCATCGCCGAGATTGTTGCTGACTGCCCCGCCGTCTCCTCGGCCAAGCTCTGCGACTGGGACGTATGCCTTTATCGCCGAGATGCCTTGCTGGCTGCGGCTCAGAACCAGGCCTTCCAAGAGGCATTCCGATCTGCCTCGGCCCACGCTGTCTATATCGAGAACTGCCACGCCGGATCTCCGCACGTCTTCGATATCTTGATCCTCTGATCCTCCACCGACTTCTGAGCGCCTGGATGCGATAAGTCTCAGCAGCCGCTCGGCCGAGGCACGGGGAGGCTGTCAAGCCAGGCCTGTGCCGGAGGCGTCCACTGTAGCCTACAGCCGCGACGGGCTGTAGGCCGATCTCAGTGTGGTGCCGTCGGTAGTCCGCATCACGTCCCGTGCCGGGTTCTCCAGAGTGCTGGCGTCCGCGGCGGAGATAAACTGCTCGACCCAGGCCGGCAGACGCTCCGTGCTCAGGGGCAGGCAACGAATGCCGCAACGCCGCGCCGCTTCTTAAAAAGCATCTGGCATTATCGGGCCGGCGACCTCGGCAGCTTGGCTCTAGCCGAATCAGCGACCAGCGCGGCCGCGCGGCACGAAGATGAAGCCGGAAGAGAGTGGCACCAAATGGGTGGGTCAGGCAGCAGCAGCTGAGGTGGACGTCGCTGCCTGCTGAATGCCGCCAGCTCTTCATATATTCCGCCAACCCTTCCCGACACCATCGATCCTCCCGTTTGGAGCCAGACACCGACAATAGCACAACTCATACGCCCTGCTCATCTGCCGCAAAAATGGCCGTCACCGAGCTAGCCCTCCTCCGCCTCTCCGCACAAGACAACCTCACCACCATGCGGCCCTTCCTGCAGCGCGGCAAAACCGTCGCCGACGCCTGGACGCGCCGCCCCGACACGGTGCGCTACTTCCAGCAGGCCGACGACGCCCGCAACGTCTACATCTTGGGCCAATGGGCCAGCCTCTCCGAGCACATGGACGGCTTCATCCCTTCTGCCGGCAACCAGGCGCTGATGCAAGAGGGCGCGGGCCAGTTCACGATCGAAGCCTTCCTCCACTTCGACGCCGAGATGCCGCCGCGAGACGACCACGGCACCGGCGTCCGCATCATCAGGAACTTTTGCAAGCAGGGGGCGCGGGAGGCGGGATTCGGGCCAGCGATGGAGAAGGCCGCGAGCTTGGCGGGACTCTGGGGCCATGGGAGCCCTGTCGCTGGGTGGAGGGTGGATGTGCCCGCAGACGAGACGATGGAGGAGTTTGTGATCTGCGGGTGGACGGCGGACGGCCAACATGGGATCAATAGGGCGGACGCTCTCCGCCAGTACCATGCTGCCGTACAAGAGTGGGTGGACAAGGTTGAGGGGTGCCACGCTCTAGAGATCATTGTGTGAGGCACAGGCAAAGTATCTGCTGTTTCTGGAATTATGCTGCGCGTCCTACCCCTAAGACCATCCTGGTGCGTCTCCTTCCACTTCGACACAAAATCTGCACCCTAGAACGGAGTCCCGTCGCGAGCGATGCACGTCGTCGGGTTCTGGTGGCATCGCGACCCGGTGCCGCAGTCGCGCACCAGGCGCCAGCGGTTGCCGGCGCACACCTCCCACAGGCACTTCTTGGTCGGGCCCGAATCGACGGTCCTGGACCTGAAAGTGTCGGGCCTGCACGACTGGCGCGCCTCGACCGTGTTGTCCGCCGGGAGGGCGGCCGATGTGGCGGCCAGGGCGGCGAGGATCCAGGCGGCTTGGAACTTCATCTTGTCGAGTGCTTCTGTGACTGTCAGCGCTGGCTCATCGCGTCCATCTGGAGACCGGAGCTGCCCACCTGATGTGGTTCGAACAGGGTAGCGAGCTAAGGAGAATGGTATCGATGGGCTGGTAGAGGGGCTGGTTGACTGTTGACCTGTGTGCCGGATAAGCTCCTCATCTGTGCTGCGAGGTGCTTTTATAGACTATCCGCTCCATTCTGCTAAGCGGCGGTACTCTGCCGAAAACGACAGTCGGCAATAGATGTCGCCTTGGCCGACTTTGAGCCGCTGCGGTCATCTCGTGGCAAACATTCTGTCTGCGGCTGATCTCAGACGATTTGCAGATCAAAGACGGCGCGTGGCAGAATGCACATCACTTGGCGTCATCAGGTATCGCCGGTGTCGTCAGTGTAGAAGGTGCCAGTAAAGCACAACGAGCCTCTATACGTTTCCACACACCAGTAAGAGACCGAGAGCTTACGTGAGAGTTCTGCTTTTACCCTTGGCAGCGGTGTTATTTGGCTCACGAGCTAGTTGATGAATCCTTCGCCGAGACCACCCTCGTGGGTGATATGACGTTTGAACAAATGGTAATGTCTCACCAGTGCGGCGATCTGCTAGTCAATGAAGCACACAGTCTTTGCCGGAGTTAAGACGACCATTCTGGTTATGTTGCATATTCTGCTGTTACCAATGCGTCCCACGCGGCTCACTTTCCAGGATCTTCTTGGCTTCCGGCGTGCAAGGCTCGAAACATCCCATGTGGCCGATAAGAGTATATTCCGCACGGTGACTAGTCCGCTCTCAGAGCCACACGAAATAGCTCTAGCACAGTCTCGAGCCCAGCCTACGCGGACAACCTCAGAGCGTCCACACCGGCAACTGAAGAGATGCAGTCTGCAGCCCTATATCACGTCCCCCAGTCACTCGTTGCCGGCGGCGAAGAATCGATGACAGTCGCCTCCTCCCGAAGCACCATTAGCCAGGCGCAGAGGTCAGCACCCTCGCTTGGTGTCTCCGGCATTCCGCGCCCATCCGCAGTTGATGGTACTCTTGTTCCCAAGCGGAAAGCTTCCCAGGAATGGCGTCAGGCCGTGGCGCACCCACTAGCTCAGGGGTGCGGGACAAGGGACGGTCCGGAGCTAGAGCAGATGGCTGCTCTGGACCGCGTCTCTGGTTGAAGCCGGCGCAAAATTTCCTGGATGGTGAACATGGCGGACACAGTCGGCTCACGCTGCCGCACTGTTAGCGAGAGCTTCTCGCTTCAGCTTCGTCGATGGCTGGTCTAAACATTGCATCTTCCGATGTGCGGCATCTCTGTAGCAGCGGATGCCCGCAATCCCTATATCAAGGCCACATGCGGCCTTTGCCGTTATTCTGTATCTCTCCTCGCATCTCCGCATCCTCAGAGAAACCCACTCTGTTCACTCTCTCAGTCATTTCGCCCACCCTCAGTTACTCGCTTGCAAACCACGATTTCACACAAGCCGCCCTGCTCGCCCTCGGCTTCTTCAAGGGAGTCCTGGCCATCCCTGCGGCTGAGACGCGCTCGGCCGATGGCTCCTGCGGCCAGGTCAGCGGCAAGGCCATCACTTGCCAGGGTTCCGTCTTTGGCAGCTGCTGCTCCCTCTACGGCTACCGGTGAGAGCCACTTACGTCAACAAGCTCCGCACCGAATTCACCGTTGCTGACATCGTCCCAGTGGTTCCGCCCTTGACTACTGCGGCACGGGCTGCCAGTCCGCCTTCGGGACCTGCGCATGTCCAGCACGGCCAAGCCGAGCGAGCAGACCACCACGTCATTTCAGCCCGCACAGGTGACCGGCACGGCCAAGTCGCCCGTCTACCGCGGCGCGTGCGGCGACAAGGCGCAGCAGGTCGTCTCCAACCCGGGCTTCGAGAACGGCCTGACGGGCTGGACGGCCAGCGGCGGCGTCAAGCTGGCTGCGTACACGACACCTACCAACTACCCGTGACAAGCGTCGGCGGGCGGCAAGTCCCACCTGTACCTAGAGTCGTCGGACGCCAACCCGACTAGTAGCGTTGAGCAGAACATCCACGACCTCGGCGGCGTCATCACCGTGTCGTACGAATGGGCCTTCATGGTCAACGTCAAGGGTCGCGGCTCGCCGGCCGGGTCGTTCACTATGGCCGCCAGCTGGGGCATCTACTCGGTGGTCTCGAGCTGGACCCGGCCCGCGACGTCGGGTGGCCAGGGGCGCGAGGTCGCCACGCTCAGCACGGGCGGCGGGACCAGCCTCGGCCGCTCGTCGACGGCCAATGTTGTGGCCACGGCTGTTGTTGACAATTTCGAGGTGTACGCGCGCCAGGAGTGAGTCGTTACGCCAGGGTGCTAGGCGCAAGGGCGGTAAACTGGAAAGTTCACTGGGTATGGTTGGGTAGGTAGGTAGGTGTAATGGTCATAAATCTGTTGCCCTTCTATCTATTGCAAATTGGATATCTCGTCCCACAACCAATGGGCCGGGTCCTAACATGAGCTTTTTCTTACACCTTTTACCCTGGTTAAGACTCCATTTTTTCATGCATTTCATGTTTGGTGTAGATTGTTCCTTGCCGCCTAGATCGAGGGATGTGTCACCCACTTGGCTGGCTTTGGGATGCATCTCTATCGTGACCAAGATATCGCTCTTCCCAGACGCCGTAAGGGAGGTTTCCCATAGAGCAAAGTTGCGCCGATGCAAAATCAGCGTTGGCTCGAGCGCATGTTCACGGCAGGTATCAACACCATACAGCAAGCAAAAACTGCCATAAAATTAGATACGAATGCACGCTCGCAGCCTGCCATTAAATACTTGTCTACCAGTTATCCAAAGTCCATCAGTACTCCTCCAGGGAGCTGGTATCCGACCGTGATTAAGTTCCGTTCCATTCCATCCCTTCATTACGCCGCAGGAGGGATGACGCAGAGCACCTTGAGCGGAGTCCGGCCGACCTCGAAGCCGAGAACACTGCAGCCGCCAACATCAACGGTCTCGCCGGACTGGACGGCGGCCCCACCGGTGGCAGGAGGCGCAGGCGTGGCAGCACCACCCCCAGCAGCAGGGGCCGCGACGACGGGCGGGGCGGCACTGGGCAGGGCGGCAG